>CAUYPK010030516.1:0-51857 GCA_963574355.1 Loris lydekkerianus
GATGTGAAAGATCTCTATAAAGAGAACTATGAAACTCTAAGAAAAGAAATAGCTGAAAATGTTAACAAATGGAAAAACATACCATGCTCATGGCTGAGAAGAATCAACATTGTTAAAATGACCATACTACCCAAAGCAATATGTAATTTCAACACAATCCCCATTAAAGCTCCACTGTCATACTTTAATGATCTCGAGAAAACAATACTTCGTTTTATATGGAATCAGAAAAAACCTCGTATAGCCAAGACAATACTCAGAAATAAAAACAAAGCAGGAGGAATCACGCTACCAGACCTCAGACTATACTACAAATCGATAGTGATCAAAACAGCATGGTATTGGCACAAAAATAGAGAAGTAGATGTCTGGAACAGAATAGAGAACCAAGAGGTGAATCCAGCTACTTACCATTATTTAATCTTTGACAAGCCAATTAAAAACAGTCAGTGCGGAAAAGATTCCCTATTCAACAAATGGTGCTGGGTGAACTGGCTGGCAACCTGCAGAAGACTAAAACTGGACCCACACCTTTCACCATTAACTAAGATAGACTCTCACTGGATTAAAGATTTAAACCTAAGACATGAAACTATAAAAATACTAGAGGAGAGTGCAAGGAAAACCCTTGAAGAAATCAGTCTGGGTGAGTATTTTATGAGGAGGACCCCCGGGCAATTGAAGCAGCCTCAAAAATACACTACTGGGACTTGATTAAACAAAATTTCTTAAGTCAAGAACTCTCACCCAAGGAAGCACTTAAGGCTTCTCCTTGGCATATTCAAACTGCCAGCATCATTAATCACTCTTGTGCTTTGAGGCCATTATAATAAGGGTTACGTGAACACAGCACTGTGCTCTGATCCTGAGACAGTCTACCTGATCACTGAGTTGGCTGCTCAGTGACCAGGGGGGCAGGGAGCATAGACAATGTGGAAAGGCTGGAAAAAGGGGGTACTCACATGTCCGGCCGGATAGAGTGGGACAGTACAGTATTCTGTATAGCTACTCGATTTAAAACTTAATGAATTGTTTATTCCTGGAATTTGTCATTTAATATTTTCAGACTGTTAGCCTTGAGTAACAGAAAACTGCAGAAATCGAAACCACAGATAAGGAGTGACTACTGGACTTACCATGTGAAACACTTGTCCTTCATGTCAGTGCTAATTAGGTCTACACAAGTGAATAGCAGAAAACTGATTTTTATTACAGAGATGGTAAAAATGTTTTTCCTTTTTCTCCTTCTTATACCTAAGGAAGAGCTGAGATTTGGGCAATGTCGTCTTTAGCATCCAAGCAGCTGGTGTCACCCCACCACTTCCGAGCTCCACTATCTCAGCAGACCCTACCTTTAATCCCATGCAGGTGAAGACTGAGCCTTCCCTGCTAGTGGAAGTTCTTTCCATATTTGCAATCCAGGGTACCCATTTCACTCCATTGCCTTTGCTTTAGAGAAATAAACATGAACACGGATTGAACTGCTGGAAAGAAGGACACAGACTAGCACTGGCTCTTTCTCAGCTTCCTCTGTCTAAAGTCTCAAGGACCTGCTTCACTCTCCTCCCTCACCTGTAGTCTAAGACTTGCCCCAGCTCTGTGGTGACATTCACTAAGGCAGTGTTCAATTGTCTGGATTACACAATTAAGTCTAACTGGCTATAAATCTTAAGGAGGGAGAGGTCAGCAGGAGGAATCCCTTTTGGTCTTCTCCAAAACTGTTTTTCTTGCCTACTACAGTTCCCATGATAGCTTCAGTGGCCTGAAATGTCAACTATTGCAGCAACTCTTTGGGTCAGATTAGTCCAATGAATAAACACTTACTAGACCCCAGAAGAGGTAGCAGAACTCCACCTTATAGCCACCGGCTTTGCTTGCTAGCCTCATCTGATTATTCAACGGGTTCTTTCATTTGTTTCTTCACCAAACATTCAATGACACCTATATAAATGCTAGGCCCTGGTATGGGGGGCCCACAGGAAGCTAAAACTAGTAATACCACCTCCACCCCTAGTAGAGATAAAATCTTGAACACATCATTAGGAGAGGGAGTTATAACACAGTATGGTAAATGCTGGAATGGGGTACTCTATAAGAACATGGGTGCAGAGAGAAGGGGGAGAAACTGCTTCGTGCTAGGGCCCTCACCCTTCCCACCTCCACCACCTCTTTGGTTAGGCTGGGGGCTCCATTAGGATCAGGCCTAATGAGCCTAGAAAAACTACGCAGGCTCCTGCACCTAAACTGGATCACAGTCAACAGGTTTGTTCAACACACACGTACTAGGAACCTCCTGAGCAGCTTGGCCAGGGAGAGGAATTACGGACAGAGAAGGTTTATAAGTGGCAGCAATAGATGGGCCAAGGAGCACCAGTGAGGACTTAGCCTTGAAAGAAGTGTGAGCACCTCTTCCTCCCAGATAAGGAGAGCGGGGAGAGTTAGAGTGATGACCAGGAGAGTTCTGGGTGGAGTGAGGGAAGCTGAACAGGTTCACATCAGAGGGTACGTCTGCCTGCTCAGCAAAGCAGGAGGCTGGGCTGCCTGGATGAACTAGGAGTAGAACTGGAGGTTCTCAAATGAGAGCTCGAGGAAACAGCCAGAAGCAAAAGGGCAAGTAAGTGAGGTTTCAAAATGGCAGGTCTGACTTCAACTGGCAACACAGCAAGCTAACACCAGAACAGATACCCTGGCTGGCAGGGGAACTGGGGACTGATATATATATGTGTATATATATATATATCATATATATAACTATATATATATATATTTTTTGTTTGTTTGTTTGTTTGTTTGTTTTTTGTTTTTTGTTTTGCAGTTTTTGGCCAGGGCTGGGTTTGAACCCACCACCTCTGGCATATGGGGCCAGCGCCCTACTCCTTTGAGCCACAGGCACCACTCAGGACTGATATTTTTTAAAAATTGGAAATCTCCTGTCATGAGCTAAATGACAAAAAAATCAATGAAAGCAATTACATAGATCCAATATGTACCATGGGCAGCATTTGATTCAGTACTCACCTAGGACTTGCTTCGAACTATAGATTTCTTTGGCCTAAAGCTTAAAAAATAAAACAAAAAAAAAAATACTCTCAAATTTAAGCTATTTTGAATTGATTTTCCATATTGATTTTTATATACCCATATGCACATACAGAGAATACTAAGATCTGTATGAAATTCTGTAGATCCCGATCTTATTTGCCCAGTAAGTCAGGAAAAGTTCCTGCAGTCCCTGATCACTCAGCCCTGGCATCCTCGTATCCTCTCCGGTTTCTCTAGCCCAACCTGCTGAGTTCCCTGCATGCCTTGATTCTGGGTCTGCCTAAGTTTTGACAGCTCCATTGATACTGAATTAAGAACTAAACAATATGGGCAGCACCTGTGGCTCAAAGGGGTAGGATGCCAACCTCATATGCCAGAGGTGGTGGGTTCAAACCCAGACCTGGCCAAAAACTGGAAAAAAAAAAAAAAAAAAAAGCCCAACTAAATAATGTGTCCATTAAATGCTTATTTTTTCCATGTGAATCCAAATTATATGACTTGGTGAGAGAAAATCCTGCATCCCTTGGATAGTGATAAGAATCACATTCTTTATTCAGGTGTTGTCCCAGGTATAAGGACAACACAGATTTCAACCTCCAGTGGCCCCTCATTGCCTACAACAGCATAAAAGCCCAACTCCCAGCCTGATATTTGAGGCCTGCCTCCCCGCTAGATCTTACTTCTTTCTATCTACCCCCAAATCTCTCAAGCAAGGCTCTAAATCAGGGGTCCTCAAACTTTTTAAACAGGGGGCAAGTTCACTGTCCCTCAGACCATTGGAGGGCCGGAGTATAGCTTTAAAAAAAACTATGAACAAATTCCTATGCACACTGCACATATCTATCTTATTTCGAAGTAAAAAAACAAAATGGGAACAAATACAATCACACTGCCTCACATGGCCCACGGGCCGTGGTTTGAGGACCCCTGCAACCATCACTAAATATGCTCACTTAGAGGCAGCTCTAAGATTTCCAAAAGTTCCCAGGGCCACCTTTTAGTATTCATGTGATTGGTACATGTCACCCAGTTGCTAGGATGAGACTTGGCCTTGGTTTCTGCAAAAACTGGGGCTTTGCTTCAAATCTCACTCTCAATGCTGCTCCTGTAAAGCTGCCTGCACCCAGCTCCTTTCCCGAACAGGCCTGATCTTTCCCCACAGTCTCCTGTACCTCCTGATCACAGGTGGCCATGCTACAAATGAAGAGGTCGTCCAAACCACAGTGCCTGCCTGCCTCCCTCTTTGACTTCTTGAGCTACTGTGTCCCACCCATCGGTGACACGCTTCTCTTCTCTGCCCAAACCCTAGCTGACTTCCTAACACTTTGGGTACAATGCCCTCCTGCTGGCTGTCTCTCAGAAGCCCTGTCTCCACATCCCTCCTCAGCTCCCAGTGTCCTGCTCACTGTGTTCCTGAGGTCCCTGTAGGCCTTGCCTAGTGTACAGAGCTTTTGTGCCCAACAATCTCAAAAGATTGAAAGATGTGTTAGGATGGTGTGAGAATGAACTAGAGTGATAATGTTCACACATCAGAGCTTTCTAAAGTGCCCAGCAGATGTAAGGTACTAATAGTCCCATTATTCTTGATCATGAAAGCTTGGACACCACCTCCCTCCATTGCCTGGGTGCCCCTGAGTCTGCTCTTGGAGTCTCATTTCCTTTTAGGGTTCAGTGTAAGGCCCTGGCTCCTGCTCACTCCCAGTCCCCTGTGGTCCCTCTGAATTCTTAGAGCCCTCACTGTTTGTATCACTCAGAGTGACATTTCATCAGACCCTGCCTGGTACACGGACTCAGGAGACTGGTTCTGTTCCTGACAAGTCATATAAAATTGACTTTCTGCTTGCACATCTGTAAAGGAAGGGGCTGGACAATACCTCTGGGCCTATATTTCTGCTCTATAGGATTTTTCTTTCTGTTTTAACTACATGCTGGGATCTGGTTCTGCTTCTTATCTAGATTTTACATTCCTGTCAGTACCTAGAGAGCAAGTGCCAGGCCTTGAGGAGGGCTTGAGAAATGTGTATTTGGATTGCCAACTGAACAAATGTGATATTCTCATACCAAAAATGTCTTTTTCTGTGGAGCAGGGCAGCGCAGGTGGGATTCAGTTAAAATTTAAGTTAAGTTCAATATTGTTAAGAAGTCAATTTTCACCAAATTTATCTATAGATTTTATGTAATCCCAATCAAAGTTCCAATAAGATTTTTTTCCTCCAAATGTTGACAGGGTGATTCTAAAACATATAAATTTTAGAATATAAAGGATATACAATAACCAAAACAACTTTAAAAAGAAAGAACAAAGTTGGAGAATTCAAACTATCAGATTTTTAAGACTTATTATAAAGTTACAGTAATCAAAATAGTGAAGTATTGATGATTAGACAAATAGATCAATGGAAAAGAACCTGGCATCCAGACAGATGACTAATTGTCAATTGGAAAAAGAATGGTGTTTTCAACAAATGGTAATGGAACGACTAGACATCAATATGCAAAAATTTGAACTTTGATCCACACCTCATACCATATACAAAATGAAAACAGAAACATAAAGAAATACAAAATAGATCAGAGACCTGAATGTAAAACTTAAAACTATAAAACTTCTAGAAGAAAACATAGGAGAAAATATTTGTGGCACTTTTAAAAACTAGAGATGAGGTCTTACTTTGTAAGATGAAGATGAAGTAGGGTGGCATAATCCCAGCATATTGTATCTTTTACCATCTGGGCTCAAGCAGTCCTCCCTCCTTAGCCTCCTGAGTAGCTAGGATGCATGCACCACTATACCCAGCTAATTTATAAAAAGAAATTTTTTTGGAGAGATAGGGTCTCACTCTGTTGCCCAGGCTGGTTTCAAACTCCTAGCCTCAAGTGATCTTCCCACCTTGACCTCCCAAAGTGCTGGGAATATAGGCATGAGCCTTTGTAGCTTTTACACAAAAATTTCTCAGGCAGGACACCAAAACTATGATCTATTTATTTTTTAAAATTGAGTTTTATCAAAATCAAAATTTTCTGCTTTTTAAAAGTTACTCTTTAGAGAGTGAAAAAATAGCCACACACTGAAAAAAATTTTTTTCAAAGCACATACCTAATAAAGGGCATGTATCTAGAATATATATCTCAAAACTCAATAATAAGAAAACAATGAGCCAAAGATTTGAACAGATAATTCACCAAAGTAGATATGTAGATGGCAAAGAATCACATGAAAAGATCCTCAACCGTTAGTCACTAGGGAAAGTAAATTAAAAATTCAACAACATGCCACTACACACCATTAGAAGCCTGAAGTTTAAAAGACTGATAATACCAAGTGTTGATGAAAATATGGAGCAAGTGGAACATACCTGCATACATTGCTAGGGAGAGCAAGATGGCATAATCACTGGAAAATAATTAGCAATTTCCTACTAAGTTAAAAGTACACCCACTATAGGCCTAACCATCATACTCTTAGGTGTTTACCCAAGAGAAATGAAAACACATTTCCACACAAGGATTTGTACTTGTGTGTTCACAGCAGCATTATTCAAAGTATCCCCAACGCATGCCAAACCAAGTGCTCCCTAATAGGTAAATGGATAAAGAAAATGAGATACAGCCAACAATGGGATACAACTCAGCGACCACAAGCAAGCTGCTACCATTTACACAGAGCAACATAAATGAACCCCAGAATAATTATGCTAAGTGAGAGAAACCAGACCCCCCCCCCCCCAAAGCACATACTATATGATTCTCTTTATGGAATTCTAGAATATACGAACTAATCAACAGTGACAGAGAGCAGATCAGTGACCACCTGGGGTAAGTGAGGGAGGGACAGGAAGAAGGGGACACAAAGAGGCATGAACAAACTTTCGGGGATGACAGAATTGTTCATTATCTTGACTATGGCAGTGCTTTTGCTCATGTATAAATACGTCAAAGCTTACTGAATTGTGCATTTTAAATACATGTAGTTTATTATGTCACTATTCCTTAATAAAGCTGTTTTGATAGTTGTTGTATAGGCGGTGCCTATAGCTCAGTGGGTAGGGTGTCGGTCACATACACCAGGGCTGGCAGGCTTGAACCCGGCTCAGGCCTGCTAAAACAACAATGGCAACTGCAGTTAACAACAACAACAAAATAGCTGGGCATTGTGGCAGGCACCTGTAGTCCCAGCTACTTGGGAGGCAGAGGCAAGAGAATCGCTTAAGCCCAGGAGTTGAGGTTGATGTGAGCTGTGATGCCACGGCACTCTCTACCGAGGGTGACATAGTGAGACTCTGTCTCAAAAACAAACAAAAAAAAAAAAAAAAAAAGAAAGAAAGAAAGAAAGAAAGAAAGTTGTAGTACAAAGTCTTTATCTAGAAACCCTACTAAGGTAAAATGCCTATTCTGGGGGCAATAATCCTAATCATTCTTATTCCATAGTTCTGGGGTAGAACCCATAAATCTGCATTTGTAACAGGCCCTTCAAATAATTCTGCAGATGGTCCCTAAACCACCAACTGAGAAACACTGACCCAAGGAGTAAGGATTTCTAGAACAATCTGAGACTAGAATGTTATTTCTGGAAAAAACAAATAAGTTTTTCCACTAAAGTTGCCTTATCTTTCTGGGTTAAGCCTCTAGGGAATTCACTTATTAAAGAAAAATGGGTGCATCTCAGTGTGAACAGTGAGCTCTGGGGTATTTTAACTTGCCCTCTTCCTGTCCTCCCCCTTCCTAGGTGGAGGCCTTGAAAACCAGCAGCCTGCAATGATGGTGAATTAGCTGTCTGGCAGCCATGGGAGGGGGAAGAAAGGCATGACTCCTGTGAAGCCTCCTTCCTAAAGAATTGTCATTACCTGACCCACTATTATTCCTTGGAATACCCCACTTACAAGGCTGTCTTTATTAGACCTGACTTAGAACTTGCTGAGTGTAAAGTCTCTCCAGGGACATTTGTATAAAATGACCACAGGCAATTGTTTAACTTCATGGCTTCCTGAGGCAATGGATAACAGTTGGGGCAAAAATGGACTAATAAAAAAGTTTAAAAAGAGAAGCTTAGGAATTAGATGTTTATAGAGGCTTAGGAAAGCTCTAAAACATAAGAATCAAGAAAGCCACGCACACACGTCTTGTGGGCATACCCTGCAAAGACCTGAGAAGGCCCTGTGCTCCCCCGTCTGGCTGATCTTGATGTTCTGCACAGAGTGAAGGTGAAGGTGGCATTGTCAACCGTCTGGTGGAGTGCTGCAGGTGCACCCCAAGAAGCACACGGAGGCCCTCGGCAAAGACTGGAAGATTTTTTGGTTTCAGATGTTTAAGGAAATCTTTGCTCTGTCTTCAGCTGACCACTAAGTTGACTGAGCAGAGACTTCAGTGGCCACACAGATGATGAATACAGACTTTACAGGATTAGTTTAGAAAAGCAAAGAAATGACAGCAAACAGCAAAAACAAACAAAGGGGGAGAGGAGAATCTGATTTCCAGAGTGGCCACAGTATATTACTCAAAATGCCCAGTTTTCAACAGAAAACTATAAGACATACAAAGAAGTAAGAAAATACGATGTGCAGGAGAGAAAAGCAGTCAAGAGAAACTGTCCCCGAGGAAGCCAAGATACTGGCCTTACTAGACCAAGACTTTAAATCAGCTATACTTTTTACATGTTCAGAGTTAAAGGAAATTATTTTTAAAGAACCAAAGTATAAAAACATACCCTAATTAAATAGAGAATACAAATGAAAAGTCTTTTAAAAAGGATCAAGTAGAAATACTGGAGATGAAAAGTATAATAATTGGCTTGGTGCTTGTAGCTCAGCATCTAGGGCTCAGCCACATACACTAGAGCTGGCGGGTTCGAATCCAGCCTGGGCCTGCCAAACAACAATGACAACTACAACTAAAAAATAGCCGGGGGTTGTGGCGGGCGCCTGTAGTCCCAGTTACTCGAGGGGCTGAGGCAAGAGAATCACTTGAGCCCAGGAGTTTGAGGTTGCTGTGAGTTGTGACGCCACGGCACTCTACCAAGGGTGACAAAGTGAGACTCTGTCTCTAAAAATTAAAATAAAATAAAGAATCAGAATCAGAGTGGCTATTGTTATACAACCTTGTGAACAGTATAAAAAGCACCGAATTATATACCTAAAGAGAGTGGTATTTGCAGTACGTTGTTTATATCTTAAGGTTTTAAACAAGTAGTTACAACTTTTGAAAGGTAGTATTGAGAAGTAGATGCTGGTGATGAGGTGTGTGGGAGGAATACAACTAAAAGGGACACATCAAAACAACTTCACATAACCACACAAAACCACTTGAGCTCACTGTTCACAACCTCCCTCATGATATAAAGCAAGCACAGGTGTCTCCAGGGACTGCGAAAATACTGCCACAGTTACTCTCCTTGCAAGGAAGGAGATATTTTCTTTAACACAGCTCCGACCTACACACCCACCCAGAAGCTGGACTCAGTTAGCAGGGGTAACCCACCTTTAATATTGTTTTGTTGCTCCATCAGTAATTTACTTATTTCTGAAAACCAGCAGTCTCTGATTTCTTTTGAAGCTGCCTGCAATTACAGATAAGAAAATAATACGAGTATCGATCAGATCACCCTGAGTATTAATTAGACAGGGTTCTTGTTCTCTGAGTGACCTTTAGAAGGAGGAGATGGAAGATAACTGCTCAGGGTGGTGCCTGTAGCTAAGGTGCCAGCCACAGACACCAGAGCTGGTAGTTTCGAAACTGGCCCAGGTCTGCCAAACAATGACAACCATGACCAAAACCAAAACAACAACAACAAAAAAAAAAAGAAAGAAAGAAAGAAAAGAAGAGAACTTGTCAAGTCCTGGGAACACAATAGGGAAAGAGCAAAGGAGCTGTATGGGGAAGGCATGTTCTTACCTGCAGGATGTATTTCTCAAGTCCGTTTCGGCTGGCAATTTCAAACTTTTTATTGCTCCCCCTTCCAACTTGGTGAATTGAAAGTGTCATCAACTATTGCAAAGAAGGAAGAGAAAGGTTGAATATCATCATTTTCTGATCAATTAGATAAAAGTGTCCCTGTCAGTTACTCTAAATCTTTCTACCTTTGAAAGCCCTCTTCTTCCATCTTTCTTCCAAGTATTTCACTTACCTCTGTTGAGAGTTCCAAGGCAGTATAAAACACACCCTGGCACCATGTCATCTGTCTTGCTTGTTTCAGAAGCTAACACAGACTATATCTTTTCATAAAGACAAATCTTTAAGTGAAGTGACCACCTTTCCTTTAGCACTTATTTCACAAATCTGTATCTAATAGTAACTGAATGAGTATCCGTTAAGAAGCATAAATAACAAAGGCTATTATGAATAAATTAGCAGCTTTTTTTTTTTATTAATATTAAATCATAGCTGTGTACATTAGTGCAATCATGGGGCACCATACACTGGCTTTATAGACCATTTGACACATTTTCATCACATTGGTTAATATAGCCTTCCTGGCATTTTCTTAGTTATTGTGTTAAGACATTTATATTCTACGTTTACTAAGTTTCACATGTACCCTTTTAAGATGCACGGCATGTGTAATCCCACCTATCACCCTCCCTCTGCCCATCCTCCCCCCTCCCTCCCCTTGCTCTCCCCCTTCCCCATATTCTTAAGTTATAACTGGGTTATAGCTTTCATAAAATTAGCAGCTTTAATCAAAAAAGTATAAATGTGTGTCTGTATATGTGTATTGTGCGTGTGTATGTCACACAGCCAGCTGGCTATGAAATAATTTTTTATACAGGTGGAAAACAATGCTGATGTAGGCCTGATGTAGAGCCCCAGGGTCAGGATCCTGCCTACATTTATACACAAAAATGTGCAGTTGAGAAGGGCAAGTCTGGAAAGAAATCCAGTTCCTCCTCTAATCACCAAGTCTTTCACCCCTCTGCCTAGAGGAAAGATGGTACTTTAACTGATTACTTTTGTCCAGATAGGCCCCCTGTCTCTGCTTAGTACCAAGGCACCTCTATGCCAATCCTGCCCTGTCTAGGGACTGGCCACAAGTGACCCTGACTCAGACAGGATCTGGATTCTAGCTCTATTGTGTGGCATTTGGCAAGTTAGCTTCACCTCTCCAAGCTTCAGCTTCCTTATCTCTCTCTTTCCCTCTCGCTCTCTCCCCGTTGGGTTCTGGTAACTCCCACCGGACTTCCCTTACCTTCATAGACTTCTTGAAGCTGTAACGAGGAGACAGACCCTGGTCCCCAGGCTCCGTGTGTATCTTACAGAACACTATTCCCCTTTCAAATAGATAGATTTGCCTTTGGCTGGGCTTAAATCGAATAAAATCCTTCATTTTATAACGATCCTTGTGAATCGTCCAGACGTTGAAAGGGCCGTGCATCAACATCTTGCCCAGTTTCCAAATCTCATCCTTTTAGAAACCCAGACATATAGAAAAAGAAGCTGTTAAGTTACATGACAAAGAAAGAATGCTTCAGAGTCTGTTTTCAAATTACAAAGCATGCTTATTTGAGGTTTATAATTTTAAAAGTGCCACTTAAACTAATCTGTCACTAAATCAAAGCTACATTTTGCAAGCTTCATTGTGCAAGGCACCCTTCTCAGTTACATAAGGAAATCAGCTAGGAAGGTGACACCACACAAAAAGGATGTCAGAAATACTGGAACTGAACACACTGGTACCGGGGCATCTCTGTCTTGTAATTAATTTTAGCTAGCAAAATTCTATTTCCTCTTCCTTGTGTTTGATACATGATAGTCTACTCAAAAAGGGTAAGGAATTAATGTTTCAGTTATGCTCAGGACATGGACCGAATTGTTGCTGAATTATGGACCTATAACAATCTGTGTGCTCCATTTGCATTTTAACATTTGCTTCAGGTGTATGAGAACCTGAGCACAGGAGGTTTGTTCAGAAAGGAGAAAGCTTAGTGCGATATAATCTTCATGACATTGTAATAGAAATAGTAATTTCATTTTTCTCTCTGTGTTTTTCAGAGTGAGTAGATAGGCCAGGCACGGTGGCTCAGGCACAGTGGCTCAGGCCTTCCAACTCTGGAAGGTTGAGGCAGGTGGATTGCTTGAGCTCAAGAGTTCAATACCAGCCCCAGTAAGATCAAGACTCCATCTCTACTAAAAATAGAAAAACTAATTGGGCTTTTTGGTAAGTGCCTGTAGTCTCAGCTACTGGGAAGGCTGAGGCAAGAGGATCTTTTGAGCTCAAGAGTTTGAGGTTGCTGTGAGCTAGGCTGACTCCCCAGCAATCTACCAAGGGTAACAGAGTAGGACTATGTCTCAAAACAAACAAACAGAGTGAGTAGACAGTACAAAGGTAACCTCACGGGACAGGTGTTTTGTACAGCCTATTTCACCCTAGGGCACACATTCGGACCTCTCTCTCCCCCAGCAAGTTGGTCTCTCCCATAGGTCTGGCCAACAGTATAAATGAGACGACCCTTCCTTTTCTAAGCTCTCTTCAAAGGGCAGTGTAGTGAGATCAGCAAGAGGTATGGTATTTTATCTGGTATTTTAAAAAACTTAGTCTGCTTAACATCAAAATGTCAAAAGGAGCAAATTATTTGAATAGGACTAGGACAAAGAAATCTCCCTAAGTTACATCTAACTTAGATAAGTCCCTGTGATTTTTGAGAGTAAATACTAAAAATATGTACTTATAATTGAGTAGATATTTTAATAATTTATTGTTTGTATGTTGAGCAAACTCTAAATATCTTTTATTGATTTTATTTAAAAACATTGTTTTGTATAGACAAGGGCTAATTGTGTTGCTCAGGCTGGTCTTAAATTCCTAGCCTCAAGTGATCCTCCACCTTTAGCTTCCCAAGTTGCTGGTATTATATGTATGAACCACCGTGTCTAGCTATTAATATCTTTTTCAAAAAATTGACCATACTTCTGAAATTTTAAAGTAAAAACTTCAAGAGCAATCAATACACTCTAGTCATTTCTATGACAGTATGGCATTATTTTCTACACTAATTTTATTTTTATGGTCAAGAAAAGGTTTTACCCATTCACACTCTCTCACCACCAGTAGAAGATGGCACAATTTCGGCTAAGGTGTCTGCCAAGGCTGTGGCTGTTGTAGCAGAAACAACCCCGACCACAGCCCATGAAAGAGGCAAACTTGGGCAGCAAGGTATGCACTTGGTCACCTCTGAACTTGACCTCTCACCCCACCTGTGGCCGTGCTGCTTGCATCTTGATAGGCAAGGGATATGAATCCAGACAGGGGACAGCAACTGACCACAGGGCCCCAGTAGAAGAAAGACTGCTGAGTGGCCAGCGTGATGCCTCTGTGAGCTGAAGAAGGCTGAGGAGCCAGCCGTGATGGGAGGAGGTGCCCTGTGGGACTTTATGAGAAAGCAGGTGGTGGAAAAACTGAGAAGCAAACAGCACTGTGAAGAAATGAGTCACCAGAAACTGTGAGGAAGAGGAAAAGATGCTGGTGGAGGGCAGCCACCTGCCCGGAGGATAGGGAAGGGAGAGCAGGCATGAGGGAGGACCTGGCAAAGACAGGTGGGCACACAGGGAAGAACCCCAACTCACTCCCTATGCCGGGGCCCCAGAGCCGCTGTGTATCCCACACACATTCAGTCCCATCCCTGTGCGCCTGGCTCTGCCATTGTCCCGATTCTTTCCGAGTCTCGGTGCGTCAGCTTTTCCAGGAGACCATCATTACTGGAGGTCACGGCAGAGAACCCCTGGGTCTCGGTGCGTCAGCTTTTCCAGGAGACCATCATTAGTGGAGGTCACGGCAGAGAACCCCTGGGTCTTTCACGTCTGGCTAAAACATATAACTGCATATCCTCTGGCTCATCTTGCATAAATGTTCTTAGGGTCAGGCTCATGGTGGAATCGAACAAGATACAACCTCCAGGGAGCGAGCACACGCTCTGCACAGTGCTGAGGGAGGGCCATGCTGTGCGGAGCCACCCCTCCTTCAAGGGGAAGATATGGGGACAGTCCCCAGAGCAGGAAAGCACGACCGCTGGATATCTTTTCAACCATATGTATCTTTTCTTTACAACCAGACTGTAGTTGATTCCAAGGTCAAATACTTGCTCCCTAGTAAGTATTTATGCATTTATTGGCATTTAGTGGTGCCTGGGAATACAGGGCATGGAACTGGGTTGAATAGTCTCCCCCTTCAAAACTTATGCCTACTGGAACTTCAGAATGTGAACTTATTGGAAAGAGGTTCTTTGTAGACATGATTAATTAAAATGAGGTCACATTGAATTAGGATGGGTCTAATCTAATGGCTGGTGTCCTTATAAAAAGAGAAAACAGAAACCTGGAGTCACACGTTAAGGGAAGACAGTCCCTGTGATGACAGAGAAAGAAATTGGATTGATACAGGGGTCAGCCAAGGAACTCCAACAATTGCTGGCAACCAGCAGAAGCCAGGAAAAGACAAGGGAGGATTCTTCCCTGGGGCCTTTGAGGGAGCACAGTCCTATTGACACCTTGATTTTGGACACCTAGGCTTCAACATTAGGAGAATGATTTATACTGTCTTAAGTCACCTAGTTTGTGGCACTTCGTTACAGCAGCTCTAGGAAGCTGATAAACTCTCAACAGTTCTGGGCATCATGTAAATAAGAGGTCCCATATAAAAATTTTAAGCCTGCCTACATTGGCCAAATGAAGAATCTGGCTGAGAGAGTGAATCTAGGGAAGCCAGCAAGCCAGCCAGCAAGAGACCTGTTTTGGGTACCCAAGTTTCCATTCCTGGCAGTGGGGCTAATGTGACAGTCACACAATTCTTGTACAAAGTAGCAGGAAACATCTGGATAAATGAACCAATACAAAACCTTGGTGTAGAAACTAAAAGCAGAAGCTGTGAGAGCCATGATAAAGAAAAAAAAAAAAAGCCAGAAGCAAAGGTTCCTTCCTTTCCAGACTGAGCAGGTCCCCACATAACTCAGGACTAGGACTGTTTGCTCTGTACCTTCTGACCACCAGGTTTGGTAGGTGGTGCTCTATCTGTGATTTAATACTTATTTACTTCTGATAACCACCTCTGACACAGATATCACTAGGGTGGGAAGATGTACAAGGCAATTTCATCATGTCACGGCAGCCAATACTATGCAAAAGGGAACTAAAATAGAAATAAAATACCTGGACCTAACCCACAATGAACTTGCAAGAAAAATACACCCTTTACTGAATTTGTTCCAGAAAAGAAAAAGGTTTCATTCAACCTTTATTATTCAACTTTGGATGTTCCTGGCAAGTCATTTTATTTGTTTGTTTGTTTTTACTTTATTGCAAGGGATGGAGCAGTGGTATCATCATAGTTCACTGCAGCCTCATGCTCCTGACCTCAGACCTCAGGCAATACTCCATGTTGGCCTCCCAAAGTACTAGGATTATAGGTGTGAGTCACCGAGCCTGCCCTAAGTCAGTATGTAAAGGTATCTCTATCATGCATTGGATTCCAATAGAGAAAAAACATTTTTAAAATTTACAGAATGTAAATGACATTCCAGTAATTTACTTCACATAAAACAAAACAAACTTGTTTAAATTTTTTTTTCAAGTTCCTGTGATTAAACCAAGGACTAATTGAATATGCACAAGAGGGAGAAAATGTAAGTGGGGGGAGAATTTTTTCTAGTTGTTTGAATTATGAATTGATCCATTCACATTCAATTTCTTGCCTTTATAAAACATGTTAATGAAAAGTTTCAAGGTCTTTCTCCACTCTTGGAGACAGACTCTTTCCTCTTTGTGCAGAATGTATTTTTACTCTGTGTAACTTCCTTCTACTTTAATTCTTTCTTTTTCTCCTCTGAGAAACTATTTGTGTGAGGAAAAGAAACTAATGAGTTTAAAGTAGAGAAAGTAAGAGGTTAAGCTCTAGATTCATCGATACATGTAGCACATGACTATTCACACCTGGAAGAGTCTACCTTGGTTCTACAAAACTGAGCCAAAGAATCTCAGAACCCTTACATCTGAGTTAGAAGTAGTTGAGTTCTCAGTCAACTCTAATCAGAACCAAATAGACTGGTTGGTACCCTGACTAGGGAGAAATGGTCTAAACTGACAGTCACATGATCTTGGGCTAATTAATTATTCTTTACATGGATCTGCTTTTGAATCACAAAGTTAAAAATTCCAATGCCTCCTCTTCCACAGTTCAATGGATTATATAAAACTGTCAGGAGAAATAACTCACGTAGTAGATATAACAGCGAGTTAAAGCCTTAGCAGAAATAAGCCATACAGCATCTGCCAAGGGCACCATTCTGAAGACACACAGGCAAAAAAGATCCGTCCTTGCATTTGGTGTAAAATATCTAATAATCTATAAACTAGTACATCTTATTTGCATACAAGCTGGGTGGAATGAGATTAGATTGCTGTTTCCTCATGTTTTAATCATTTTTTTCTAACAACTTCCTTTTCCTGTGTTATTTATTTTCAGTTTTCTGTTTTGCATATCACTGCCAGACGTTCTTTTCATTCAAGGAAAATGGAGGGGTAGCTGACACCTGGTTCAAGGTAAAAGAAAACAGCAAAACGATATCCTGAATTGATTAAACAAATTGTTCCCTCTACGTTCCTTAGCTGAAGAAAAGATTATTGCTAAAAAACGATCCCCCTCATATGCCTTAACTCTGCCCTGTAGTTCGTGAAACACCCTCTTGAATCACACATCGGTTGTCATCAGAGAACACTGTCCCTGGTTCCAAGGGACAGTGACAGCATCCTGCCTGGGATCACAGCAAACCCAGTGAGGCTAAGTTTCTGAGATCCTGGCCAGAGAAATACCAGGAAGGGAAGTAATTATGATCACATTTTTTGGCTTCTAAATAATCTTCATAGGTTAATCTATAACAAAAAAAGCAAGGAAAAGTCCTTACCTCTACCAAGATCTCAAAAAATAGTATGTTCATAACCAAGTAAAATGAAAAGAAAAAAAGAGAAGGAAAGTCTCTTGTCTAAAGTATAATCCTTAAAATGCTTGAAACCTCTGTGATTGACAGAGTGATGGCTTCCCAAAGATGTCTACATCCTAATCCCTGGAATCCGAGAATATGTCAGGTTCCATGGCAAATGGGAGTTAAGGTGGCAGATGAAATTAAGATTGTTAAACCAAAGGTAGGAAGATTATTTTAGATTATCTGGGTATAATGACAAGGGCCTTAAAAGTAGAAGAAGAATTAAATTTAAGAAGTGGGGAGGAGGCTCGGCGCCTATAGCTCAGCAGCTAGAATGCCAGACACATACACTAGAGCTGGAAGGTTCAAACCCAGCCTGGGCCTGCCAAACAACAATGAAATGACAACTAAAAAATAGCCGGGTGTTGTGGTGGGCACTTATAGTCCCAGCTACTTGGGAGCCCGAGGCAAGAGAATTTTTTAAGCTCAAGAGTTTGAGGTTGCTATGAGCTGTGATGCCACGGCATTCTACCCAGGGCAACATAGTGAGACTCTGTCAAAAAAAAAAAACAGAAGAAGAAGCAGGTAGTGGGGTTGGTGCTTGTGGCTCAGTGAGTAGGGCACCAGCCCCATATACTAAGGGTGGTGGGTTCAAACCCAGCCCAGGGCAAACTGCAACAAAAAAATAGCCAGGCTTTGTGGTGGGTGCCTGTAGTCCCAGCTACTAGGGAGGCTGAGGCAAGAGAATCACCTAAACGCAAGAGCTGGAGATTGCTGTGATCTGTGATACCACAGCACTCTACCAAGGGTGATAAAGTGATACTCTGTATCCAAAAAAAAAAAAAAGAAGAAGCAGGTAGTGGTTTGGGGGGTTCAATAGGGTTCATTATACCCCAACCAGCGGGTATAATGCCTGGATATATGGCACACTCCCTGGGAACAGGACCCAGCTACCACTTGGACTTTAACCTTACATGTGTAAATCACATAACGCGATGGTTTATACTCTCCTGTTAATCTGAAATAATAATTTAAAAAAGTGACAGAGAAGCACAAGAGAAGGTCAGAGTTCTATGATGTGAGAACTCCACTTGTTTTTGGCTTCGAAGCTGGAGGAAGGGGCCGTGAACTAAGGAATGTGGGTGGCTCTTTTAAGCTGGAAAACTCAAGGAAACAAATTTGCTCCCTGAGTCTCCAAAAAGGAAGGCAAACCCCTTGATCTTAGCACATGAGACTGTGTTGAACTTCTGACCCAGGAACTGCCGTGCTAAGCCACCAAGTTTGTAATTCATTATGACGGTGCTAAAAAACAAACACACCTCAATCAAAATCTGGAGAACCACAAGTGAAAAACAGTTGAATATGAACTGTGTCTCATTCCCAAAGAGATCACACAGTTAGAGTGAATGGTTTATGCGAGATGCCTGGGACTGGCCTGCTGAGGATAAACTCTGATGTTTATCAGGGAACAGGGACGGTGAAGGGCGGAGAGCAGGTTTCAGACTCCTACTCGTCCAGCCATTTGCTTCGGTAGATAAAAAGAGTTCAAAGAGTGTGTGGGCTTTCCTGTTCCTAAACTTTCACTACTATAAAACCAAAAAGAAAATTGAGATTTAAGATCCCAGTGCCCAGAAGAGGCAAGAGAAGTGGCGGGGAGGGAGCCAGGGAAGAGGAGCCGGGGTGGGAAAGTGGAGCAGCCAAGCAGTATTTAGTGTCGTCGGAGGGGCTGGCACAGGGAGGTGGACACCTAGAGCACCCCACGGTTCTTCCCCCCACAGGCCCTGCTCACCACGCGATGCTCCCGAAGCCTTAAGACTCCCCTTCCCTCCCCGCTGGGTGATCACATCCCTGTGGTGATCTGTTTCCTCTCCTCTCCAAGAACAAGCAGAAGCCGGGCAGGCCCAGGCCTGAGAGGGAAGAAGGGTGTGTGCCTCCAGGAAGGGAAAAAGGTAGATCAGCGATTTTACTTGAAAACAAGTGCCATCCTTTTTCTACATTTATGAGAAGGAAAGATCCTGAGCGAAGCAGCACTCGCCCCAGGTGTGTGTGAATTAAATGGCGATGCTTCTTTCCTCTTGTATTTTTGTTTTTGTTCTTTCTTTTCTTTAAGGAAAGTTTTATTTTATTGTTTATTTTACTTTCTTGGTAACAAAAAAACTAAAATAAGGACTAGAAAAGCTGTTTTTCAGGCTGACAGCCCAATTAAGGCTAGTGGAGACGTTGCACAGTAGAATAGGAATCATAGTGCCAGTGAGGTCCAGTGAGTCTGTTTTGTTTTTTTTAAGGTCCAGTGAGTATTTCTGAGTCCTGGTGTCATTGTTTGGGCACTGCTTTTTTATACAAGGGCAAAAATCTTTGTATCTGGGAAAAAAAAAAAAACCCAACACTTTTTTTTTTTTTAATTAAAAAGGGAAATAAATGATTAAAAAAAAAAGGAGAGTAGAGCTGAGAGCACACCAGCCTTCAGTGTCAGTCTGGAAACACACTCTCTTGGGTTTTCTTTGAACCATTTGGATCAAGGGATGCATACTGTATCCACAGTGTGCAATAGGGCTTAACTCTCAGGTAGGACCATTTTCAAAATGCTTTTCTCAGAGTAACTCTGAGCTAAGAAGGAAAAAACATCTTACAAATCTTTTTTAATAATGCCATAAATTAGAAAATAAATGACTCCTTTGGTATATTCCCCTTGCCTGTATACGTTCTGGCCCCTGCGTTTCTGGTTTGTTCAATCTGTGGGTCTGTCAAGACGCTGAGAAATACACCCAAGATTCCAGAAAGTGCCGGGGGCTGCACCGGTTTGCTATTTTGGTGACCCTCCTCAGAATCACATCTCCTTGCGCACATTATTTTTTTAACTTTGCCATAGCCTACCCTACCCTTGATATACTGTCCCTGCCCTTTGTGTGAAATCCCAACACTTGCTACGGAACGTACCGGACATCCAGTGACCGCTGCGAGGTCCACGGCCAGCTCACAGGACTTGATCAAATCCTCTATCACTGCCAAAGCTTGTTGTAGTTCAGCTGAGAATGGTGAATTTTTGGTTCTCTTTGGCCCATTCTGTGGAAAACAAATGCCTTGTTGGAAACCAAAAGCAGACCACCTACCAGATGAAGAAGGAATGAGGCGAGAATGAGCGGCAGACACAGGCAGCAGTGACTGAGAAAGTGGGCACATTCACCTGCCTCCTGCCCCCTAAGAATGGTGGCTGAGGATGTGATACATGGGCAGGCAAAACATCTACTAAACCTTCTGCACATCGTATTATAGAAGAATGAAGTTCATAAGCCACTGAAGTTCCTGCTATATAAGAACATACAGAACTCAGCTTTTTTAAAGCATGGAAAAACCAAGCCCCTTTAAACAGACGTCTCCTCCTTTTAGCCCCCTACCCCTTGGGGCTTATTGAAAAATGCCAGCTAAGTATCATATTCCTATATTTGATGTGAAAGGCTTATTCCTATGGGTAAAACCATTCCAAAGGAGGACATTTGTAAACTCCTATAGAGGCAAAGAACAGGTTGCCAAGTGGAGAGTCCCCAGTGATCTATGTGTAAAAACCCTCATGCTCACATTTCGTTCCCTGAATTTCCCCCAGCTCTGTCCTTTCTCTCTTTACGGGTCCCCAACCCTTTTCATGTTGCACCATAATTAAAGATGCTAGAGAGTAAGCCAACATGCTTTGAAAGAGACTGACGTCCCCATCGTTGACCTAGTGACACTGAGGATGCGTGCTGAAGCAGTCAGCTTCAGTTCTAAAGGCTTTTGCTTGGGCTATCTGTATTTTATTCCTCTGCTACCTACAATGCATATTTATCTGAGACCTGGTAAATACAAATAAAAAGGTTCTGGTCTATTCCATGTACTTTCTTTAACACTTAAATTTCTATTACAAAGATCAGACAGCTCTTTGCTTTTCCTCGTCTAGCCCCACATCTTTTTGTCCTCCACAGTGTGATGTATTGAAAGGGCCGGGGATTTTCTTAATCTCACTAAAGCACTGGCTATTAGATCTGAGTGAGACCAGGCGGTGCCGTCTTCCCTGAGCAATGTGCCCTGGGCACATAAACTTTAGTTCCTGGTGAAAGACAACAGGCTCTCACCTGAGTTTGGGGTCAAAAGTTCTTATACCAGGCATCTTTTTCCCTACCTAACACTTAAAACTCAATTTTTTTTTGGTAGGTGTCTACTTTAACCCCTCTCCTTCCCACTGACCTTCCTCTTACAAACAAACCAGTGACTCGTTTTACAGTGTGTAATGTAGAGCTCAGAGAAGTTCTTACATTGTTTCCCCCACCACCACCACACAGAGTTTATTACAGCAAAAAGACAGAAAAAGAAGCTGTACAAAGTGAGAGTGCAGGAGGCAGCTACACAGAATCATAAAGGGAAAATATCTTGCAGAGAGAGAGGAACTGCTCAGTCTCCAGGAGTGGGGAGAAAGACAGCTTACCATCACTGTTAACCTCTGATGGGAACTGCTCCCCTTGGCTCAGGCAGTGCCCTGAGCTGCTTCCTTCAGAGCAGAGGGAGCATGCAACCGAAGGCCCCTTGAGACACTTGTTAAAAACAGAATATTTCATAGGAAATTTAAAAGAAACCCTACTCCAAACCACAAATTTCTTTCGAACTTAGCGAGGTGACCAGCTATTCCAAGAGAACCTTGATGGTTTCTCCTAGACTTCTCTTTCTCTCTTTCTTTCAGAGGACAGCAATGCATAAGGCATATAACTTAGATATGCTAAGAAGCACAAAAGAAGAAAATATAAATCAGACATAATTCTCTTAGCACTCGGGAAAACCAGAGCACACGTTTTATCATATTTACTTATTTCCAGTCTTTTATGTGTACATTTTACAATTCACTTTTTAAAATAATTTTAATTCTATAAATAAATATTGACATGTTTTGCATGGGGAAGAACACGTTATGTCCATAGTTTGAATGATTTCAGTCTATTTCCACAGAAATTTCCAAGAGACTTTATTGCATTTGGAAGAAATTATACAGGCCCATGAATGTGTCATTTAATTTTAAAATACCTCTTTTTGTTGCTATAGAATATTTCCTGCAGATATGAATAGTACTAAAAAGAATATTTTTGAATTCACAGTTATAAAATTTCAGTTGCCATGACTTAAATGTGTGCAGATATTTGGAGAATAAGTTGCTAACTTCTTATTTGCATATAATGAATATATTTGCAATACATTTCAGAACTCTAGCTTTTCCAACTTTTTTCTCTTGGTTCTTAACCAGATAAGTAAGTCAGAAAAAAAAAATTGGAAAGTCATGATCATGATATTACTTTTGCTAAATTACAATTCACTTAATTTTGAATTCTCATTAAATTTGTTTTACATGGAAGAAAGAAAATATATTACCACTTCTCAATAGGCTGCAAATACCTACTTCAAAATTGCCTTTAATTTTTTGTTTTACTCCTGACTATGAATTATTATTATTATTATGTTTTTTAGAGACAGTCTCACTTTGTTGTCCTCGATAGAGTGCCGTGGCGTCACAGCTCATAGCAACCTTCAGCTCTTGGGTTTAGGTGATTCTCTTGCCTCAGCCTCCCAAGTAGCTGGGAATACAGGCACCCGCCACAATGCCCAGCTATTTTTTTTTGTTGTTGTTGTTGCAGTTTGGCCGGGGTTGAACCTGTCACCCTCAGTATATGGGGCTGGCGCCCTACACACTGAGCCACAGGCACTGCCCATCCTGACTGTGAATTATAAGAAACATCCCATTTTAGAAAACTGAGATTAAAAAGGATCATAAACAAGGAAAGTAAAATTGCTATAAATCCTTCCATCTATAGGCTAACACCATTAACGGTTATATAAAATGTAATATTTAAAATGCAGTACCTTAGTTGAGCCTCCTTCCTGGTTACCTGGGTCTATCTTCAGATCTTCAGGAGACTCAAAATCCAGCAGACCCTGCATTTAAACAAAAGCCTTGTAAAAAAATCAAAAAGTACATTGCCAACAAAATGTACTGTGCAAACAACTTACAGCCAGTGTTAAGCTAACCGGGACTGTATGTAAATTTGTAAGAGGGAAAGAATGAGTGACATATTTGGCACAGAGTTCTTTCCACAAACACAGAATCATATTGTATGCACTATTTTGTAGTTACTTTTCCTCATTTGACAATGTAACAGAACATTTTCCCATGACCTATTTTTCTAATAGACAATAGAGTGTATATAAGTGCATTCTATAGTTAAACTATAAGTGAATTATAATTATGAATTATGATGTCCCCTACTTTTAAACATTTTAGGTTTAACATTTTTTACTATAATTATTATTTTTGTGGATTTTTCTTAAGGCTAAATTCCTAGAGAAAGAATTGTAAATGTAAAGACTTTTGAGGCGTATTTCCAATTTCTTTAGAGAAGAGCTGTGCTCCTGCCAGCCTGTTTCACTGGCCCTTAGCTTACACGGCGCATTGCCATTTAATACAAAATATTTGCCAATTGAATCAACAGAGAAATCCTACCTCACTGTCGTTTTAATTTGAATTCCTTAGATGACTAGAGATGTAGAACATTAAAAACTTTGCCATTAGTATTAATTTTTTGTAAACTGCCTATGTCCTTTGTTCATCTTTTTGTTATTAATTTCTAGGAGTTTGTTGTTAATTAAGCATAACAACCTCTTTCAGGTACTCTAGTAACATTTTCCCCAATGTTTCCTGTGTCTTTGTTTTCTTTGGTGTAATCTATCATTCCTTGCCCTTTCTCTTATATTAATACTTGGAAAGGATTTCTCTCACCGGATTCCACTTTCCTTTCTAAAGCACGAGGCAGTGGGTCCAACACACAGGCTCTTTCAAGCCAGCAGATGGGCAGGGGCGTGCGATGAGCTCGGCCTCCCTGGTAGAGGACACGCATGGTCCTTCCTGCCTTCTCGGGCATACCAATGGCTTGAGCTGGCTTCCAGGCACCACCATGCTCAGCTAGGAAATACGTAGTTTCCATGGAATATTTCATAGTGATTCCATCTTGTTTCCTTAGTGAAAGGCAGCTAACAAAATCCGCTAAGTTCTTTGAGTTCAGGCATCATGGAAGCCTCAGAGCAGGAGCCAGAGGCTGGAGGTCTGTCTCCGGAGCCTGCGTTTCTAACACGAAGGCTCTAAGCCCTGCTGGGCACCGCATGCAACCTGCTCTGTGTAATAGCTCCTCTGTGGGAAAGCTCCAGGATGAGGAAGGAGGGAAGACCAACCACGTATGCTACCTGGGTCCAGAGGTAAGACTTGCAGAGTGCGGATGACTGTAATGAGCGTATATCAAAACGAGCTCGCAGATGCTGCCTCAAAGGGAAGTGGATCATTAGCCTCATTCCCACCCTGGTGGGACAGTCTTGGTGTCTAAAGTAACAGCTATCCATCTCGTGAAGCTTCCTGGGGATCAGCTGTGTCCAGCTCACTGATTACTCACCTGCTTGGCCATGGCCTTATGGAGGAGATTCCATTGCCTCATTTTACATAGGAAAAAACCAAGGCCCAAGAAGTCAAGGTCTCATAACTGGTAAACAGTGAGTACAGTGAGGCTGAAACTGAAACTTGCCATGGAGAGCTGAAAGAAGTAACTCTTTAGAGTGACTCTTTTCAGAGATAGGATCTGGCTATGGTACCCAGGCTGGCCTTGAACTCATGTACTCAAAGTATCCTTCCTGCCTCAGCCTCTCCAAGCTGGAATTACAGGTATGCACTACCACCTGGCCCGAAAGGGTAACTTTTTCTGATGGCAGAAGAAGGTTGGGCGATGAGCTTAATCTTTCTCTTAACAGTTTAGACCTTTCCTTGGCATGTCTGATTGTGAGAATTAAATAAGAAGTAAATAATAGGTGTTCTTTTTTTTTTCCCCCTTCAATTAGGAGACAGGGCCACAGGTCAAGAATACCTAAATGCCTTATATAGGTTAATTCAAAAGACAACTTATAGGGGTGGCCCAGACCGTTCCGTCAAACTTATTCCTGGGAAACCAGCCTGGAGGGCCCTGATGTCCTGTTTGGGACCTGGGTGTTTACCACTGGAGGCAATACCTCACTGCTAAAGAGGAGTGAAGATCAGAGAGAGAGAGAACCACTTAGGACTTTAGATACAACAAAATTCACTGTTACAGTGTTCTGAAGTAAGATCCTAAATCGAAGAGTGGAGGCCAATGTTACAAAAGGAGAGGAGACTCCAGTTTTGCCGCTTTTTATCCATTGTAAAAATGCACATAAAACAGTACCTTTTTCTGAAGTTCCTTGCCTCATTTGTAAAATGGCTGAGACAGAGGCTCTGGCTGCCTCCCCTACCCTGCCAGTGGACAGCAGTGCGGCTATGTCCCCGTCCCCTCAAAGCCAACGCGCTCTTGTGCCCTGAGCTAGGCTGCTCAGCAGCTGACGCCCTGGGCTAGATCTTGGACTAGGTCCCTCCCAGGTCCCTTCCTTCTCTAGGATTCTCTGGTTTTACTCCTCATTGAAGAGGGCTGGTTTAGACTTGGAGGAAAGAAAATCCTGAAGGGTGGACATATAATACCTTCAGCCTTAGAAGACCAAGTCGTAACTCTCCCATGTGTGAAGAAAAGAGTGCCAAGTACAGGCACCCCTTTCCCAGCACAGAAAAGCACCGGCTCTTTAACTTTACCTTCAGCAGCATCTGGTATTTTATAAGTCTCTGACTGGGTCCTCTAAGATACTTAAAAAGAGGGAGGTTGTGATCCAGTTGGCGCTGGCATACCTTTAAAAGAAAACAGAAACAACATAAAACAAACCACACACACACACACACACACACACACACAAAGTGGCAGCATTCAGATACAAATGGCTTTTTGTGGACAAGAGTTCCAGAAGGCTCCTAAGTTATTTAGTCCCCCAGAGCAGTGTGTGAAAATGAGAGAGGAAAGGGGATGGCGTGGCTAATATGGAGGGTGCCAAAAAAATGGATACACATTTTAAGAAAGGAAAATACTGTGTTGAATTTGTAATACTCAAGTCACAATTGACTTCTGCAATTTTAAGAGATGCTCAATGTGATGTGTATTCATCTTTTGTTATTAATTCAATACAAATTTTTTCTTTCTTAAAATGTGTATACCTTTTTTGGCACCTCCTTTATTTTTAAAGGCAACCACGGTAGCAAGACCATTTATTCCTCATAGAAAGCAAATCCATCAGTAGGCCATTTTGAACCTGGAGCTTTTCAGAGGGTCCCAAAACGGGACTTTTTTTTTTTTTTTTTTTTTTGAGATAAACTATGACAATAAATCTATTTAGAAAATAATATCTAATGTAGTCAAAGTTTAGGAAGACAGATTTTCTCATATACTTCTGGTAAATTGGTAGAATCTTTTGATGAAAGCAAATTTCAGTGTGTATGCTTCCAATTTTAAGATTCTGTCACAGGAATAAAATGAGAATAAAAATGTGTATAAATGGATACTTGCCATTGTTTATATTTCTCAACATTATTTGTATTAGCAAAAAAAAAGTAGCAATAGTCTTAATGTCTATTTTTATTTTTTATTTAATCATAGCTGTGTACATTAGTGCAATTAAAGGGTACAATGTGCTGGTTTTATATACAATTTGAAATACTTTCATCACACTGGTTAACATAGTCTTCACCACATTTTCTTAGTTATTGTGTTAAGACATTTATATTCTACACTTAGTAGGTTTAACATGTACCCTTGTAAAATGCACCATAGGTGTGGTCCCACCAATTATCCTCCCTGCACACATCCTTCCCCCTCCCCTCCCCTCCCCCTCCCCCTCCCCTTTCCCCTTCATCTTGGGCTATAGTGGGGTTATAGCTTTCATATGGAAGTGTGGGTGCTTATAAATTGGTTTCATAGTAGGGCTGAGTACATTGGATACTTTTTCTTCCATTCTTGAGATACTTTGCTAAGAAGAATACGTTCCAGCTCCATCCATGTAAACATAAAAGAGGTAAAGTCTCTTTCTTTCTTTCTTTCTTTCTTTCTTTCTTTCTTTCTTTCTTTCTTTCTTTCTTTCTTTCTTTCTTTATTTATTTTGAGACAGAGCCTCAAGCTGTCACCCTGGGTAGAGTGCTGTGGCATCACAGCTAACAGCAATCTCCAACTCCTGGGCTTAAGTGATTCTCTTGTCTCAGCCTCCCAAGTAGCTGGGACTATAGGCACATGCCACAACACCTGGCTATTTTTTGTTGTAGCCACCATTGTTGATTGGCGGGCCCAGGATGTATTTGAACCTGCCACCTCAGGTGTATGTGGCCGGCGCGTTAGTCACATGAGACACAGGTGCAAAGCCAAGTCTCCATCTTTTTTAAGGCTGCATAATATTCCATGGTGTACATATACCACAATTTATTAATCCATTCCTGGATTGATGGGCACTTGGGCTTCTTTCATGACTTAACAATTATGCATTGAGCTGCAATAAACATTCTGGTGCAAATATCTTTGTTATAAAGTGATTTTTGGTCTCTGGATATATACTTAGTAGAGGAATTGCAGGATTTTGGTCTTCTGGATATATACTTAGTAGAGGAATTGCAGGATTGATTTGATGGCAGGTCTATTTTTAGGTCCCTAAGTAATCTCCAAACATTTTTCCAAAAGGAACGTATTAGTTTGCATTCCCACCAGCAGTGCAGAAGTGTTCCCTTTTCTCCACATCCATGCCAACATCTCTGGTTTTGGGATTTTGTGATGTGTGCTAATCTGACTGGAGTTAGATGATATCTCAAAGTGGTTTTGATTTGCATTTCTCTGATGATTAAGGATGATGAGTATTTTTTCATGTGTCTGTAGGACATGCACCTGTCTTCTTCAGAGAAGTTTCTATTCAAGTCCCTTGCCCACACTGAGATGGGATCACTTGTTCTTTTCTTGCTAATATGTTTGAGTTCTTTGTGGATTCTGGTTATTAAACCTTTGTCGGAGACATAACCTGCAAATATCTTCTCCCATTCTGAAGGCTGTCTGCTTGCTTTATTTACTGTGTTCTTGGCTGTGCAGAAGCTTTTTAGTTTGATCATGTTGAGTGTTTCCCTTAACAAATATGAAATGACCATCCTTGTCTTTCCTTACTTTTGTTGGTTTAAAGCCTAATGTATGTGCAAATAAAATTGCAACCCCTGCTTTTTTCTGATTTCCATTTCCCTGGATTATAGTTGTCCATCCCTTCAGCCTGAGTCTATATTTATCCTTTAAGATGAGATGAGATTCTTATATGCAGCTGATATCTGGCCTGAGTTTTTGTATCCAGTCAGCCAACCTTTGCCTCTTTAGTGGACAATATAAGCCATTCACATTAATTCAGAGTTTGATAAGCTTGGTAGTATTTTGAGTGTCAAATTTTTCAAAAGATCAGTGGATGTTTTTAATCCTTTTGCCCCTGTGGAAGTTGGGTTTTGATCAATAATTTCTGAGTGAATTTACTTTGGTGGTAGAACATTGTGGTGGTCATTATGGAGGATGGGTCTGAGAATATCTTGAAGAGCTGGTTTAGTTATGGCAAATTTATTCAACATGTAAATGTTATTAAAGTATTTGACTTCTCCATCATAAATGAAACTCAGTTTAGCTGGATATAGGATCCTGGGCTGAAAATTGTTTTGTTTTAGGAGATTGAAGGTTGATGACCATCCTCTTTTGGCTTGAAAAGTTTCAGCAGAAAGATCTGCAGGCATTCTAATATTCTTCCCCTTGTACTAGGTTATGATTTTCTTACGTCTGGCTGCTTGCAGAATTCTCTCTTTCATGTTAACTTTGGCGAAGTTAATTACAATTTGTCTAGGGAATGCTTCATTTGGATTGAGTTGTGCTGGGGTTCTGAAACTGTCTGCTATATGAATTTCAGTATCTCCTGCCATGTTTGGAAAGTTTTCCTCTAAAATCTCTTGGAGTAGAGCATCTGTGCCCTTCAGATCATTCTCATCACTTTCAGGAATTCCAATAAGGCGAATGTTTGCTTTTTTGGAGTGGTCCCACAACTCTCTAAGGGAATTATCTGTCTTTGCTCTCCATTTCTCTTTGTCTTTGAGCATTTGGGAGCGTTCAAAAGCTTTGTCTTCAATGTCCAAGATCTTTCTTCTGCATGGTCCATCCTGTTACTGAGGGATTCTACTGTATTTCTCAGGTCTTTGAGGGATGCAAATTCTTGCCTCAATTTGTCAAAATCTTTGGTGATTTTATCTTTGAATTCATTGAATTCTTGAGCCAACTTTTGTATTACTCCTTGAACTTCTAATTCCATTTTACTTCAATTCTGTTAATCTTATTTGCAGTCCAGATTCTGAACTCAATTTCTGACATCTCAGCCATTTGTTTATGAATAGGCTCTCCTGGTGCATCTCCTTTATTGTACTTTGGGGGAGTTGATCTACTCTGGTTATTCATGTTGCCTGAGTTTTTCCGCTGATTCTGCCCCATGGTTATTTTTCCACCATTTGTTTAGAGAGGGTGTTAAGGTGGAATTAAATTGAGGGCTCCAGAATGTAATTAATTAGCCCTTTACCAGAGTGCTGGGACTGGAGACTGCAGCTTTTCCCCTATGGCTTTACCAAGGTCCCATCAGTACTACAGCCTGAGACTCTGGGGACCCGCTTGGTACGATGGGGTTAGGTGGGTCTGTCTTGTATTTAGCTAGACTCTGACCAATCCTAGTGGATCAGTGACTTTGGGTTTAAATCTCAGCTGTGGAGGAATACAAGCAATTAAGACATCCTACTCCCAACTGGCAATAACTGGGAGAGGAGAATCATACCCTCCCTCTACAACACAACCAGGGTATAACCTTGGAGAGTCCCCAGGTGATTGGCCCAGATCAAGAGTTTCAAATTCAAACCAATTGTCCTGGTCAGCACAAACACAGATCAAGTGGGAGAGTTCAAAAGATCTCCAGCAACTGGATAGCAGGGGTCCACTGGCAGCTCAAGCTGACTTGTTCCAGTGGTCAGTGGAGTCAGAAAGGCCCATCCTGCAAAAGAATTATTCCAGGGGGGCTGGTGCCTCTTTTCCCACTTTGCATCTCTATCACCCCTAGTCACTGGTTACTCCACAGGGCTGCAGCCCAGCTCTCTTTAATACTCAAGTACACCAGGGATTTGTACCTAAGTCAAAGAGGAGATAATGCCTCCCTGACCAGGCCGTATCACTGTGTGACCTGCAGGCCAGAGTAGTTCAGGCCTGATTCCCTCCAGTGATCATTGGAAACTGGGAAGTGCTCTACCTGCATCTATACCCAGCTGGGGATTACCGTGGAGGAGTGTGGTTCCCTCCCTCAGAGACCACACCTCTGCCTTGGACTCCACCTCTGGTGGATGGTGTCCCACAGGTAGCAGAAGTGGGCGGGGTGCTGGCGGATGCCGTGATGGTCCCAAGTGGTCGGTGGCATGGGTCCAGCACTATGCTCTTTCCAACACAGGCAAGTCCCTCTTCCCGTGTGACTCCCCACTTCTATTAAAGTTATAGTTTCTCCACCCTAGCAAAAATTTGCCAGACACTCTGGATTCTGCAGGGGGTAGTCTTCCAGACCACCAGGAAGGGAGGGAAGGGTAGATAGGGAGTTCAGGAAGATAGGGAGAATATTAGTTCAACTTTTGGCCCAGGCAAGAGACTGCCTGGGTTTGCAGTGATATCTCTCTGTGGAGGGAGTCTCAGAGCTCAGTCCTTCTCTCCCCTTTGGTAAAACAAAAGGTCCTCTGTTATCTACTTGCCTCAAGCTGCTCTCATGAGCTGGGGAGAGGGGAAGGATTCCCGTCCTCTTTGGAATGGGTTTTGTACCTGAAATTTGTTTGCTTGGAGTCCCAGCTTGCCTCAGCAGGGGTGATGTGAACCTATCAATCCTTTCTCTCAGCTCAGCTCCCAAACTTCCACTTTATTGGGTTGGTTCTGGCCATTATTTCTCCCTCTGGATAGGAGCCTCTGCTGAAAGCTGGCTCCAGTTGGCCATCTTGCCTCTTCCCCCAGGACATTTTTTTTTTTTTTTTTTGAGACAGAGTCTCACTATGTCACCCTTGGTAGAGTGCTATGGTGTCACAGGTCACAGCAACCTCAAACTCTTGGGCTTAAGTGATTCTCTTGCCTCAGCCTAACTAAGTAGCCGGGACTACAGGTGCCCACCACTGTGCCCAGCTATTTTTTGTTGTTGTTGCAGTTGTCATTGTTGTTTAGCTGGCCCAGACTGGGTTAGAACCCGCCAGACTCAGTGTATGTGACTGGCACCATAACCACTGTGCTATGCGTGCTGAGCCAGCATCGAAACTTCTAATGTGAAATTTCAAAGAATGGGAGACTTTTAACTAACATAAGCCCTAATTCCAAATTGTCTTTGCTTAGTTCATACTTTTGATTTCTTTAAAAATTTGATGCACATAAACATTTTTTAGGGAGAACAATTTGTGGGAGACTTTTTAATCTGAACATTACCCCAAAGTATGCACAGTCTTGACATTCTTGCCAGATTGCCCTGGCTCGGGGCAGATTCTTATGGTATTTATAATATATTTGAAGATCTTCTTTCTGCATGGGAAAAAATTAGAACAAATTAATCAGGTAGTATTTTTTAGTAAGTGGAAAAGATAAAACAGTTTATTCAATCATTAACAAGACTGAATACGCCACTGTGGTATAGAGAATTGGGGAAGCATGAAAAATATCCTTTTTGGGGGTGGTATGTGATGGGGAGATAGACAGAGAACTAAATAACCCTCAGATAGACAGAGTACAAAATACACACGTGAACAGAGCTTTGACAGCATCTGAAAGGGCTGCTGGTAAACACATAAGTGAACTCCTGACCAGGAATTGGTTCTTATTTTTATCCTTCCTTGTCTGCTTTTTGTCTGGAATACCATCTGCCCAGAACAGTGTTGCAGTAGATGATAGAACTGGCAGAATAAAATGCTGGTGGCTGATAGCTCCTCCTTTCCCTCTCTTCATCCTCCCCTTATTACAGCATAATGACGTCAACTCTACTAAGAAAGAACTAAAAGATGGAAACACCCTAGAAGAGAAATGTGGCCATTTGGATAACACACACAGAACACAGATCTGAGCCATCTGGGCAGCACTCAAAGTAGCATGCTCTGCCTCCAACACCAGGATAGCCACACAGGAAGAGCTATCCAACTGTTTCAAAGCTAGAGATGAAGAAGGGCTCAAAGTGTTGTTCAACCCATATTCTCATTATGTCAAAGACCTTGAGAAGTGGCGTGGTGCCTGTTGTTCAGTGAGTAGGGCTCTGGCCCCATATACCGAGGGTGGTGGGTTCAAACCCAGCCCCAGCCAAACTGCAACAAAAAGAAATAGCCGACGCTATGGCAGGTGCCTGTAGTCCCAGCTACACGGGAGGCTGAGGCAAGAGAATCATCTAAGCCCAGAGTTGGAGGTTGCTGTGAGCTGTGATGCCAGGGCACTCTACTGAAGGCAATAGAGTGAGACTCTGTCTTTAAAAAAAAAAAAAAAAAAAAAAAAAGACCTCGAGAAGTGGGAATGCATTTACCAATATCCCAGTCAGAAAGGATGCCTGAGGCCTCTGGAGTCAACTTTCCAGATTCATTCACTTCCTCAGAGAAGCCAGGTCCACAGCAGCTGTGCTGACCACAGAGCCCATGTGCTCCGGCTGAGAAGCCCACGTGGACACCTCCCTGCAGATTTCTATGTCTAGTCTACTTTCAAATACACTGCTATCGTGAATGACTTCCCATTCTGTAGCTCTCCTCTGCTGATTGTAAGTAGTCATTGTAGCATAAGAACTACAGCAACTCTGTTCTTTGCTATTTCCTCTGGGAAAAATAAATTACACACACACACACACACACACACACACACACACTCTTAAGAAGAGAGATGGCCCTTGAGAAATGTTTTTCAGACTGGTTAAGGAACCAGAATAATAATTCCAAGCTTAACAACAATATAGTATTAACCTAAATTCTTCTTCTAAAGGCTAACAGTCCAAAATTTCCTAGAGAAGGGACATGCATTAACCAGCAACATATAAAAATGTTCAATTCCTCTCTTGCCCTTGTGGAATACATCAAGAGGCTATAAAGCTGGTACCAAAAGCTTAGATTCCCAGGAAACATGACAGTTTATGGATTAACAACGTGCCCTCTAGTGGTGAATGGTCCAAGTTTGGTTCTTGGCTTTGTCGATTACAAACCATATGGCCAAGGGTAAGTTACTTAACCTTCCTAGACTTCAGTTTCTTCATTTGTTAAGTGAGCTCCTAACAGTTGTAAACTTCTATTATTTTTTGAGATGAAATAAGATAATTCACAGAAACCTCTCAACAAATGTTCAACATATACAGAGTACTGAAAAAATGGTAGCTATTGTCAAAGCACTTTTTACTTTATAGAACCTGTTGTATGCATTATTTTCTTTTGTTTACTCTGACAACTTCATGCATCAGCACTATTAAGCCTGTTGCATATAGGAGGAAAGTGAGATTCCAAGGGTTTAAGTTATTTACTTGAGGTCATGAGGAGAACAGCGGCTCTGCTGAGAAGAGAAGTTAGGTTTCTTGAGTCGCACTGCAGTCCTCTGTCCATTTTAACATTTGAGATCTCACAGTAATTGAAACCCAAAGTTAACTAAAAATATTCTATATTGAGCATGGTCTGGAAAAGAATTTTCCTAGATGATGCAGGCTAAGGGGTTTAATTAAAACAATTGGCCAGGCTGAGTGCAGTGGCTCATGCCTGTAATCTCAGCATTTTCAGAGCCTGAGGAATGAGGATCACTAGAGCCCCAGAGTTTGAGGCTGCAGTGAGCTATGATCCAGCTGCTGCTCTCCAGCCTGGGTGACAGCAAGACCCTGTCAAAAAACAAAAAACAAAGAACCTTGGCCAGAAGAATATTTCAAAATTCATATAGGAGTTGGGAACCTGTGGCCCTCTGGATCCTGGAGTGTGGCCCTCCAACTTTTGCAGAACACATACTTTTAATAAAGGGATGTGTTCTGTGAAGTTTGGCTATGATAGAGGGGCTGCACTTGGGGAAGTGCAGAGCTACACATGGCCTTGAGGCTGTAGTTTGCCCACCTTATTGTGGTTTTTCATTACTCTATTTTTCTCAGAGAATCTGTTTAATAGGAATTACTTGTATTTTGTCTCTAACCTCATAAATCATACAGGATTAGAGCAGTGTTTGTGGTCTGGACTAATGATTTCCAAGATTCCTCCCAATGTGGGGGGCTGTAATAAACTTTGCGAAACCTTAGGAGGGGAAGGTTCTCAAGAAAAGGTATTTAGTTAGCAATTTCCTGACTATTTCCTCATAGCTGAACATCTTGATTTGATGATAACCATTTTTTCCCCCACAGGAATTTGGCTCTTTTTTCATTCCACAATTTAAATAATCTTTGTGATAATAATATATGCAAACGCAAGATATTTCTAGACTGTGAAACTAGATTTCAATTAGTGGCTTGATGAGGCCAAAAAATGCAAAATAGTACAAAGTGCTAAGAATGTCATAATAGTTCAAAAAGGAAACAAATCAGATTGAGTGAAAAATAGTTCTTAATGTGCCTTGACTCCCTAGCACTTTATGAAAAGCCTACAGTGAGACGTGAGAGAAGGTTACACAAGAGCTCTGAGAGTTCTCAGTGTTGAAGACTCTTTCTCTATACACCAAACACCTTGAAACCTGGGGGGTTTGCTTGTTTGCTTTCAGCTATAAGTATTGCTCTTAGGCTTAACCATAATGTGGGTTGTTTAAAAATGTTTAATTTGTTTGATTTGTTGTCTTAGATGCTCACAAAAAAGGGGGGAGAGAGAAAGAATGAGAAGGGCTGGTTGAAAAGAAAGTGAAGACATTAAGAAAGAGTTAGAAAGCAGAGGGCACAAGGATCATCTGTGTGGTCATCGGGGGCAGCATTGGTGAGGAATGATGTTGTGTAGAACACTTCTCTGTGCCAGCTCCGGCCAGCCCAAATAGGCTATTTATTGCCCAAAATGATGGTGGAGAAAGAGGGCCAGAGGGAAGAAGTCTGGGGTGGGGGAGATAGAGGTCTGACGTTGTAGGCAAGATGTTCATCGATGGGATGCTAAGCCAAAGAGATGTCATACAGATTTCAATTTCTAATCACCCTCTAAGTTAAAATGGAAGAAAATATATTTTCTGAGATTTTCAATTTAATATCAATACTTCTGTCTTTGAGAACATTAAAACAACTTGAGTGTGAGACTTTACATCCACTTTATGGTTCTTGTCCTAAAACAGCTCAGTCATACATAAGAGGATCATCTGCTTTGGGGACCCTGGGTGGCCAGCTTTGCATGTCATGGGCCTCTGTGTGATACATCATACTTGTAGTTACTCCCATGTGTCAGTATAAGCTCACACTGGACTCATCCTCACCCTGGATGAAGTGAAATAAAGTTGAGAGGACAATTCCTGTTTTCCATTCAAAAGGAAAAGATCTAAAGGCAGATCTAAAATCTACCATCTTAGCAAATTCCAGGTACATGGAACAGTAGGAACAGTATTATTAGCTACAGTCACCATGCTGTGCATTTCATTTCCAAAACTTAATTATAATTGCAAGTTTACACACTTTGACAACATCCCCCCATTTCTCCCAGCCCCCCAGCCCCTGGCAACCATCCTTCTAACTCTCTGTTTCTGTGAGTTCAACTTTTTTGGGTCACATACACACACAATTAACTTGATTGTGGTAATCATTTCACAATGCATATGTACATCAAACCATCATGTTGTATACCTTGTATACAATTTGTATTTGTTCATTTGTACTTCAGTAAAGCTGAGGGAGGGAAGCAGATATATGTTTTTAGCCTATTGGGTGTTTTCATTTGCCCTTGCCACTTACACAGAAAATTAAGGGCTGACTTTAATCTCATGGTTATTTTGATTTATTGGGAGCATAGACTCACTCTCTTGAGAAAGCAGTGTGCCAGAAGTTCAGGGTTTTCAGCACACTTTTCCAATTCTTTTAGAAAAGTCCTGGGGAAATAAAAGCATTCAGGTAATAATGTTTTTATTTTTACATGCATAGGGTTAACATTTTTTTTTTAAAGTAAAATCACATACGGTTTTAAGAGGTGCCTAGAAAAATGTGTTTCACTGGGCTTTATTGCTTTTGACTTATCTTCTATACACTAATTTAAAAAAAAAAAAAAAAAGATGTATTTTGAGGCTTTACTGTGATTACCCTGAAGCCACCCACAGCTGTTCTGGTCATTCTAAGTACTACCCATAGTAAGAGTGGATATGCTGATGCTCCCCACTACATGAAAATATGTTTGTAAGAACTTCTGCTGATGCTATAACTAATGTCATTGAGAGCTTACTACAAGCCAGGCATAAGCTAAGTGACTCATAATTAATATACCATTTAATCCTTGACCAAATCCTACAAGATTGCGTTTCATAAACATGAAACCTGAGGCTCAAGAAGCCAAATGACTTCCATAGGGAAATTAGCAGAAAGGGGTTTCCATTTCAGTTTTGTGTCTGGGTAAGGGATGGAGTTAGGAAACAACTGTGGTTGAATTCACCACTCTTTACCCCTTCATGAATTAGGTGTGATCTTGGGGTCATCACAGGAAGCAAAGCGAGTCAACAAGTTACCATTTCCACATGTATCAAGTGAAAGGGTTGGAAGATGATTTCCAAAGTCCTTTCTCTTACAATTCTCTAGAGCTCAACAGCCAAGCAGCCATGGGGTAAAAGTACAACTTCTTTGATCAGTTAGCATTTTCTAACACCCTAGTTTCCAGCATCACCTTATGATAATGCCATGTGGACATATGTCTTGGTCATTATTGCATTCTCAATGCTGAGTGTGGTGCCTGGTACAGCACAGGTGCTCGATAGATGTTGATGCATGAATAACTAAACAACCAGAGGAGCACTCAACTGAATTCTACTGGGATGCCTGACACCGAGTACATGCTCCTCTGATGTCTTTTCCCTTCTTCCTCAGGGATCCTGCGGAACTTCTCCCAACCTTCTTACCCCATCCCACCCAAACCCAACGCACTGACTTCAACCTACTTGCTTAGGCCTAGAAACATTTAAGGACTTACATTTCCAAATTTCATCAGTCTGATTTCCACACTTCTCTCATTTCCCATTTTTCCTGAAAATGTGAACTGTTATTTACCTGTTGTGAAATTCATAAAGTTCTCTAATATTCCCAAAGAGAAAGTCCTTGTTATTCTGAAGAACATCTGGAATTAGGTGCTTCAGCCAAATAAAATCCATTGGAGTAATATATCCCTGAAGAGGTAGAAATAAGGTCAGTTTCACAGATAAGAGCATATAAGAGATCATCTGAATTAGCTATTCCAGAAACCAAAACTAGAGAGAAATTATTGGAGAATACAGAATATGTATTTCCTGAAAGCTATTTTATCAAATATTTTCTTATGTTATCATTTTCCTCATATGCCCACCTTCAGGAGATGGCTTGATGGAAATGATAATAAAATGGCCTTTTATGGGAAGAACAAATTTTTTTTTTAATGTTTATAAGTTATGCAAGTCAAATATGAAAGAAAGAAAAAAACTTACCCATCATTTTATGACCTGATGCAATTGCTATTATGTTTTGTTACATTTCCTTCATGATTTTTAAAAAATTCATTGTATATGATTATAATCTCAATGCATATATAACTTTGCATTGCTTTTTCATGTATGTTTTAGACTAAGCTTGTAAAGTTCTACATATGTTTAAAATTAATCTTATATCAGGAGCATTATTCAATGTTGCTACATATTATTCAAAATCATTTTTTGCCAGCTGAATATTTATTCAACTTTATTAAATGTTCCCTTTTTATTTGGAGATGTGTGTTGCTTCAATGTTTTATTATAAAATACTATCATAAATAATTTTGTACATAGTTTTTTCATGAAGATTATTCCTTTAGTAAAAGATGGAAAGTACATATTGTTACTCTTAAGAAAAAAGCCTCCTTTAAAAAATAAGAAATAATTTTTCTTTATTTAAGCATAAAAAACACTTGAATATTCTTTGTTGGAAAGCCTCTGATGGACCTACTTGGGCATTGTTGGAGTAAGTGTGAATTGGCACAATCCTTTGGAAACTATTTGGTGACACAGATCAAGAGCCATAAAAATGTTCTTATTCCTACTAGCGGGACACTTGTGTAAGACCTGAAATCTTGGGTCTTATCTCTATTCTAGAGAAATATGACAGCTATTTCAAGTCTCTTTGTGCCACAAAAATTTTCCAGTTTGAATAAATGCTTGGGGCCTCCCTCCCCAAATCTACTTACATCAATTATGCTTTTAATTTCTTTTATATAAATCTCTTCGGTCTGAAGCAAGTCACGTATAAGGCTCCTAAATCTCAGCATCAGGTGGAAGATTGAAAGAGAGAGAGAGGGAGGGAAGAGTGCTCTTTTAGAATAATGCTCATTAGTACACCTGCTGCTTAGGTCCTGGTCAGTTCATTCTGTTCTATTGAACACACAAGGCCAGCTTCTCACACAAGTACACTCTGTTCACAATGGTATCAAGAAGAAACAGCAAGGTTAGCGGACTCAAACTCTATTACTGTAATCAGTAAATGACCTGTCCTCTAGGTGGGCCATACAGTGTGGGGGTGGGAAGGACAGATGTTGGGGTCAAAAAGACCAGGTTTGCATACTTGGTCACAGAAGGCCTAACTAACCCTGTGGTTTTCTATATTTTCTCTCCAGATTTCTGCTGTTGCATTGCTCACATCAAGATCTTTGATCCATATGGATGTATTTTGATGTATATGGCGTTAGATAGATATTAAATTCTTCCTCTGGCATTGGATGTTGCATTGTGATTTCCTAAGCCAAAAGATATGAGCTCCATCCACTTCCCTTAGGATGGCAGGTGGAGAATGGGGTGGGCAGAAATATAAAATGGTTGTGACAGCAGTCAGTTCCTCAGTAGGACTAAGTTCCCTGCTTCCTCACTGCCTGTCAGTAGGGGGCCACTCTCCCAGAGGCTGTCCACATTCCTTGCCATATGGCCCCTCCTTCTTAAAAGTCAGCAAAGGGAAATCTCCTTTATGTTGAATCCTTCTTATGCTTTAAATCTCTCTGACCTCTAGACCCAGAACAAAGGGGTCATGTAAATTAGGAGAGGCCAAATTGCATTATCTAATTTAATGTCAAAGCAAAACCCCTTCATAGAAGCATCTAATTTTTTATTTTTTAATTTTATTTAGGTATTTCTTTATTCATTTATTTTTTTTTTCTTTTTGAGACAGATTCTCACTATGTCACTCTTGGTAGAGTGCTGTGGCATCATAGCTCACAGCAATCTCAGACTCTTGGGATCAAGTGATTCTCTTGCCTCAGCCTCCCAAGTATCTGGGACTACAGGCCCTCCACAGTACCTGGCTACTTTTTTTTTTTTTTTGAGCAACCACAAAGGGATATGATTTTTTTTTTTAATTATTGGGGATTCATTGAGGGTACAAGAAACCAGGTTACACTGATTGCATTTGTTAGGTAAAGTCCCTCTTACAATTGTGTCTTGCCACCAAAAGGTGTGGCATTCAGGATGTGATATTTTTGTTGTTTGTTTGTTTAGCAGGCCCAGGCCAGGTTCAAACCACAAGCCCTGGAGCATGTGGCAGGCACCCTAACCACTGAGCTATGGGCATCCAGCCCATAGCAGCATCTAAATTAGGACTCACAGCTCCACATGAGAATATGGTCAGCCAACATCTTGATTTTAGCTTTGTGAGACTCTGAGCAGAAAACCTAGTCCTGTTGTAATCCGTATGTTTTACACAGCAACAGAAAACCAGTAATAGAAAGAGTAAGGCCAGGCCCCATATCGATCCCAGACAGATTGTTTTCTTTCTTTCCTTAGCCTATGTGGCCACATTTATGCTTTTTTTTAGAGCTCCAAGTAAGTAAGTGTTTATACCAATGTTCATGTGTAGAATACATACATATATGGTTTCTTGTGAACCGCTGATAGATTTTTAATGAAATGACGGCCTCTCTGAGAAAAGGATTTCTTTTCCACTCACAAAAATAGATATGGCAAGGCACAAATAACCTAACAGAAGAAAAGTGAGAGGACACAAAATAGGAAGTTCACACAAATGTACAAAAGACTATTATGGATAAAAATGTTCAATACACACATTCAAGAAAGGCATATTGAGCAACAAAAAGGAGTAACAATTTTTAGCTACAAAAACAGCAAAATTTTAAACCTCAAAGAAAGACCAATCAACAAGGATGTGGAAACACCCTCAATTTTGGTAGACGTGTAAATTTGTGCAAGTTCTCTGCAGAGTAATTAGGAAATCTCATCAAAATTTAAAACACATGCTCCTTAATTCAGTAATTTTCACTTCTAGAAAATGTTTATTATTTGTAATTAGGATAATAGGACCTTAACAACAATCAGATACAAGCTGGAAATGACTTAAGTGCTCATCAAAAAAATCATGGCACGTATGTGTACATATGATGAAATGTTGTGCAGTTAAAAAGAATGAGACTGATTGGAACATGACAGAGCCCAGGTCTGATAAGTAAAAAAAAAAAAAAAAGGCAAGCTGTAGGGCAGTAGGCATAGTATGACTAATTGTATACAAATCAGTGTTTGTATGTATAAATATATGTAAAATGTGTATGCTTAGAAAATTTATGCAAAGAAACAGGACACTGTTAACAGAGATTGCTTTTGGCTACTGAAGACTAACATATGTGGAAGGAGAATTTCTACATTTTACTCCACACCTTTTGAAAGGTTTTATTTTTTAAAAATAAAAAATTTACTGCTTTTATAATTAAAAAAAAAATGGTTTGCATGACATTTTAAAATGAATGTTACTGGAGGTAATAATGTAAACTCCATTTGAGAGACATAAATAAGTCAAACAACTTACATGGTTTATAGCTCAACAATTACTTAAAATGATCATTTTGTATCTATTTATAAATGATTATTATAAGACAAGATAGATAAAGACTGACAAAGGCTATGTATTGACAGAGAATACAATTTCTAGGAGTGTAAAGACTACTAAAAAGTTACATTAGGATCATGTTTAGCTAAGAGAGTCGCAGAGAAAGTGGTTCCTGTGCTTTTTATAAATCATCCTGCAATGATGATAGTTGCTATGTCAGAAGGAAATACAGATCTCCATACCAGTATGTTTCTCTGAGTCGGACATCAAGTCAGACAACAGCAACAGTCAAGCATTCATAGAAAACCCAAGTACAATCAGCCTCTATGCCCTCATAAAGCACTGGGCTTAGCAACTTGGCAAGTCGACTTAAGAATATATTGACGATGAAATGAAATCAGAGGGCAGAAATAACCAAAAGTTGAGCAGAAAGAAATTTTATTGTTCAGCAATTATGTAGGAACTTAAGAGACTCTTTGGAGCTATTAGAAATCTGACACAGCAAAATATTCACAACTCAGAAGGAAAAAAAAGTCCACTGTCAGGTCATATCCCAGCTTACACTTCAGCAATACCCTAGAGATTTCATCCAATGCTCCATTTTCCCTGCTGGAATGAGGCACATAGAACGCCAATGATAGGAATTGCCCTGAACACTGGTTGCCTACATTTCCTTTCAGATTAACATGTAATTTTTTTTTTTTTTTTTTTTGAGACAGAGTCTTATTCTGTTGCCCTGGGCAGAGTGCCCTAGCATCATAGCTCACAGAAACCTCAAACGCATGGGTTCACGAGCTCCTCTTGCCTTAGCCTCCCAAGTAGCTGGAACTTACAGGTACCTGCCACACGCCCAGCTATTTTTAGAGACGGGGGGTCTTGCTCTTGCTCAGGCTGCTCTCCAACTCCTGAGCCCAGACAATCCACCCGTCTCGGTCTCCCAGAGTGCTGGAATTACAGGTTTGAGCCACTGTGCCCAGCCTTAACATGTAAATTAAAAATATCTCTCATGCCACTGTTCTTTCTTTCTTCTCCTGTATTCCTTTCAAATAGCTTTATAAAATAGGAGAAAATTTTTTACCCTTATGCCTGCTTCATTATTCCAAAACATGTAACTCTATTCATAAAAGAAAGACTCTCAAGGATTTTCTGTCTAAAAATCATCAAGTATACATAATGCAGATGAACGACAGAAAATATTGGCAGTACTCAAGTCATTTAAAGACCTGTAAGCCCCTTATGGCCAGATGGGTATCTACTAAGACATGGAAGACTGTAGTTAGGATTCCAGAGGGCCTTCTGATGCCAGAGCAGCCTGCACTAATGTGCTCTGCCCTACTGTACATCCTGGCACTTTGCTTTATATTTCAAAACAGACCCTACCCCCTACTTAGGGCTTAAGGGGAATGGAGGCATAATGTGCTTTGTTATTTATTTACTTACTTATGAGATAGAGTCTTGTTCTGCTGCCCAGGCTAGAGTGCAATGACACAATCACAGCTCACTGAAACCTTGAACTCCCGAGTGCAAGTGATTCTCTGGCCTTAGCTTCCCAAAGCGCTCAGATTACAGGCATGAGCCACTGCTCTCTGCCCCATTTAAACAATGTTTCTTCTCTGATGCCGTAATTCACCATAGCATGAAAACAGAGTTTTGGCTATGTGGTTCCATTCCACATGACACCTCATACTTGTTTCAGATGATGCCATAACCAAGGGGCAAGAATAGAAAGAACGTCTTTTTAAAAAGTGAATGCAACCCTGTTTGGTAAGCAAGATCATTAAAGAAGGATTTCCTGGTAGGTGTCTTCTATGTCCATGCTGCCTGTCTGCCCCCTTCTTTAAATGCTTGTCACTCCTTCACCACCCCCATTTCTCAGCTCCATTTTGGTGGGGGGGGGCAGCCATCAGAAGTTTATTTTTTCTTTTTTTCCTTTATTAAATCATAACTGTGTACATTAATTCATTTATGGGGTACAAGGTGCTGATTTGATATACAATGTGGAATGCTCACATCTACCTGATTAACATAACCATCATTTCGCTTACTTCTTTGTTGTGGTATATTTTTTCTCTTACTGTCAACACAATTTGCCACCCAGAATTTTGATTTACTTCTCATATCCTATAGTATCACACATTTCAGAAAATGTTACAGATTTTCACTATTTTAAAACCTGAGCTCAGATGTCTCTTTTTTAAAAATTTCAGGTTAATATGAGGGTACAAACAATTAGGTTACAATGTTTGTGCTTGTTAGCTAAGGTCCCTGTTGTGGTTGTGCCCTTCACCCAGGAGATGTGCCATACTCTGTTACACTGTGCCCATTAGGTGACGGCACATCAATCCCCCTCTTTCCTCCCCTTAATCCTTCCATCCACCCTGTCATCCCAACTTGAATTAAATTGAATTTTTCTCTTGTGTGGGCATGTATTAGCTCATCTACTGGCTTCATATGAGTATCGAGTACATTGGATACTTGCTTTTCCATTCTTGTGATACTTTACTAAAGAGAATGTTCTCCAACTCTACACAGGTTAATACAAAAGATGTAAAGTCTCTATCTTTCTTATACCTGAATAGTATTCCATAGTATAATATTCCACGGTTTATTAACCCATTCATGGATTGATGGGCACTTGTGGGCACTTGGGTTGATTCCACATCTTGGCAACTGTAAATTGAGCTGTGATAAACAATCTAGCACAAATGTCCTTATGACAACATGATGTTTTTTCTTTTGGGTAGATGCCTAGTAATGGGATTGTGGGCTCAAATGGAAGATCTATTTTGAGTTCTTTGAGGATTCTCCATATTTCTTTCCAAGGAGGCTGCGTTAGTTTGCAATCCCACCAATAGTGTAAAAATGTTCCCTTCTCTTTACACCCTCGCCAACATTTGCAGCTTTGGGACTTTGTGATGTGGGTTATTCTCATGGGTGTTAGGTGATTTCTCAAGGTGATTTTTATTTGCATGTCTCTGATAATTAGGGATGTTAAGCATTTTTTCATGTGTTTGTTGACCATTCATTTTGTCTTCTATGGAGAAGGTTTTGTTCACGTCTCTTGCCAAATGATAAGTGGAATTGATTGCTCTTTTTTCTTTCCTTTTATTTTCTTCCTTCCTTCCTTCCTTCCTTCCTTCCTTCCTTCCTTCCTTCCTTCCTTCCTTCCTTCCTTCCTTTCTTTCTTTTTTAGACAGGGTCTTACTGTCTTACCCTGGGTAGAGTGCTGTTGTATCATAGCTCACAGCAACTTCAAACTCCTAGGCGTGAGCAATCTTCTTGCCTCATATTCCCGAGTAGCTGGAATTACAGGAGTCTACCATCACACCTAGCTAGTTTTTCTATTTTTAGTAGAGAGAAGGTCTTGCTCTTGCTCAGGCTGGTCTTGAACTCCTGAGCTCAAGCAGGTTTCAAATTGCTTAGCTCAGTCAATCCACTTGTTTCAGCCTCCCAGAGTGCTATGATTATAGGCATGTGCCACTGTGCCTGGGCATTTGCTCTTTTGTTATTATTTAGTTTTTCCCTGTAGATTCCAGCTATCGACCTTTTGTCTGATTTGTAACATGCAAATATCTTTTCCCATTCTAAAATTGTCTATTCAATTGTTGTGTCCTTAACCACACAGAAACTTTTTAGCTTAAATAAGTCTCATTTATTTACTTTTGTTGTTGTTGTGATTGGTGGCATATGCCTTCATTATTGTTATGTTTAAGGAATCTAATTATTTCCTCCCTATCTCTTCCTTTATGTCATTCAGCATAAGGTTGTTTAGTTTCCTTTATTTTGTGTGGGGATGAAGGTTTTTGTTGGAGTTGGGTTCTACCTTTACTCCCTTGTGGTCTGAAAATACATGAGGTATAATTTCAATTTTTAAAATTTTGTTGAGATTTGATCTGTATCCTAGGATATGATCAATTTTAGAGTATGATCCATGGGCTGATGAGAAGAACATATATTCATTAGCTTTGGTATGGTATGTCTATTAAGCCCAGTTGCCCTAGGGTCACATTTAAATCCCTTGTTTATTTTTTAATTTCTGTTTCAGTGGTTCTCAACCTTCCTAATGCCACACTGTATTTTCATTGTTAAAAAGGGGTTGTGACCCACAGGTTGAGAACCGCTGGTTTAGAGGATCTGTCCAGTTCTATCAGAGGGGTGTTAAAGTTCCCAGCTATTATGGTGTTGTAGGGTATCATATTGTTCAGAACAGTTAGGGCTCATTTCATAAATCTGGGAGCATTTAAGGTTTTGTTTTGTCCTTAGAGGTTAGATGTGTTTGCTGAAGATACCATATAGTTGGCTTGTGCTTTTTTTGTTTAGTCTGCTAGCCTGTGCCTCTTCAGTGGGGAATTCAAGCCATTCACATTTATAGAGAGAATTGTTAAATTTGGTGGAGATCTGTTTATCTTGTTTTCTGGAATTCTGATGCCTAATTTTATCACTTGGGCTATTGTGGAAGATAGGCTTTAACCTTTTATTTTTTGGTGACTTTACTTTCCTGGTGATCCCTTGTGATGGTCTCTGTGTAGTAAAGGTTGAGTACTTCCTGCAGGGTTGGTCCTGTAGTGGCAAATTTCCTCAATGATTGCTTGTCAGTAAAAGATTTGAATTCCCCATCAAATATGAAACTTTGTTTAGCAGGATATAGGACCCTAGGGTGGAGGTTGTTTTGTTTGAATAAATAGAAAGTCAAAGCCTAATCTCTTCTGGTTTGTAAAGTTGCAGCCGAGAAATCTGCTGTCACCCTCATGGGTCTGCCCATGTAGGTCAATTTATACTTACTCCTGGCTGCTTGAAGAATTTTCTCTTTTATTTTGACCTTGTCCAAGTTCATTACAATGTGTCTAGTAGATGCTCTGTTTGTATTGAGATGAACTGGGGTTCAATATCCACCTAAAAGGAGTGTGTCAGAATATTTGGTGATGCTTGGGAAATTTTCAATTATGATATCCTTCAGTTGGACTTTCATACCTTTGGGTTGCTCTTCTTCTCCTTTAGGGATACATGTAATTCATATGTTTGTATACTTTGTAAATTCTCATAATTCTCTAAGTGATTGCTGAGCTTTCACTCTCTCCTTTCTGCCTCTTTAAATGCCTGAGTTAGCTCAAGAGTCTTATCCTCAAGTGGTGCCTGTGGCTCAGTGGGTAGGGGCACCAGCCCCATATACCAAGGATGGTGGGTTCGAACCCAGCCCTGGCCAAACTGCAACAACAACAACAAAATAGTTGGGCATTGTGGCAGTGCCTGTAGTCCCAAGTATTTGGGAGGCTGAGGCAAGAGAATCGCCTAAGCCCAGGAGGTGGAGGTTGCTGTGAGCTGTGAACTTTCCTGCCACTCTACTGAGGGTGACAGGGTGAGACTCTGTCTTATAAAAAAAAAAAAAAAAAAGAAAGAAGTCTTATCCTCTAGCTTTGTGATTGTTTTTTTCTCCATGGTTTAATCTGTTATTGATACTTTCTACTGCATCTTTAAGTTCCCCAATGGGAGCGCCACCGCGGTCTGAGGAATGTTAACTATTCAACATGGAGGTGGAGGTCGATAATCTGGAACTGATGTTCCAGAAAGCTGACTCTGATCTGGATTACACTCAGTACAGGCTGAAATATGAAATCAAGACTAATCATCCTAATTCAGCAGGCAAGAAAAGTCCAGTTACACTGTTAAAGGAAATGTTAGTGATAAAGTCTCGATATCAAACTTTGTATGCATGCTTCAAACGACTTGCTGTTGAACAGAAAGAGACTAAGAATTGCATTTGTGCTACTATGAATAAGACTATGAACATGATACAACAACTATAAAAGCAAACAGACCCGGAGCTGTCACTACTGACTGAAGAAGAGAAAAATGCAGCAGAGCAAGAAAATCTCACATGCCAGACTTATGAAGAAATGGACTCCCAAAAGGGAACTCTAATAGAGAAGAAATCAATTCCAGAAAAATTTAGGAAGATGCCTTTTAATGGTTGATGACTAGTGGTAGGGGGCTGGTGGAGGAGAAGGAGGTTTGGCTTGAATGACTGGATAATGCTGCCTTTCATATGAGAGAAGAGTATAAGAATTCATGGCTGCCTCTCCCAGCTCTCATACATCACCCTCTAAATTAGGGCAGATATATAATTTCAGCCTAAAGGGGGGGGGGGGGAAGTTCCCTGAATGCCTTCTTCAATTCCTTAAGATCCTATATATCCTTTGTAATTTTATCATGTCTTTCATTTTTTTTTTTTTTGGTTAATTTTTTGATTTCCTTTTGATTATTATCCACTTTCCCTTCAATTCCTCTCACTGTTTTTGCCATCTGAACTCTAAATTCCCTTTCTTTCATTTCCATCATTTCTTTATCAGTAGGATCCTCTGGTAGCTGCCTTGTGATTCCTTGTGGGAGTTGATCTGTTCTGGTTGTCGTGTTGCTAGAATTTTTTTGTTGGTTCCTCCCCGTGTGTGTTATCTTCTTGTTCACTTTCTTCCCCTTCTTTCTCCTCTCTCTTCCTCCTTCTCCTTAATTTACCTTGCCTCTGTGCTTGGGTGTTGGAGTGGCCGCCTAGGCTCCTGGAATCCCTCACTATCTCACTATGCCCTTGTGATGATGACTCTGGCTGGACAATCCAGTAAGAGGTGGCTGGAGTCCCCTTGGCCTAATCTTCCTGAGGGTGGTTCATAAGGAGATGTCTCTAGTCCACCATCTTGGAGGCGTCCCTCCTGAGCTCAGATCTCTGGTCATGCTATTGACTCTCCCACAGTTTTATCTTTCTCCCAGACCTTCAGTCATGCTTGGGCCCACATTGCCAAAGGCCGATGTGGTCTTCACTCGGATGCCTCCCAGACACCTCAGTCATACTGAGGTGAAGCAGAATTCTTTGGATGGAAGTATGGTCTCTAAAACACAGTTCTTTCAAATCATCCCCAATATTCAGTTTGTCATCAAGGTTCCTCATTTCATCCCCCAGCATGCCTCCTAGAGTGACTGCTTACTCTCCATTCTGGTGCCACTACCACTGAGCAAGCTCACAAATTTTCTCAAAAATGAGCCAATTAATCCCTTCATTTTTCAGATTAAAAAAACCCAGAAGCCCAGAGCTGTGAAGTAACTTGACCAAGGTCTGTGACTTTGGCAAAACAAGTATTCTTCCCACTGCATTGCCTTGTTCTTGGCCTGCATTTGTGGTGTACCTAAAGAACTGTTTGCTGATTATTAAATAAAACACAAATTAAAATGAAAGTAGTATAGGGTTGCAAAACTCTAAGTTTTAGTTTAGTTTTAGTAGACTTGGGTTCCAATTCTACTTCTACTTCTAGCATGCAGGGAAAGTATTGGGGTCTCAGTTTATTTGTGTGTCCAGGGAATGGAGTAGATCATCATGGCTTCCTCTCCCAGCTCTCATACATCACCCTCTAAATATGCTATTTCTAATTAGATGTATGATGTGATCTTTGGTCTCATGGCATTTGCTTTTCATTTGTCACAAGAAATGAAACAAAGGTCACAAGACTTTGTATTCATTTGCATCACAGATGACTAGAAGGTTAATGTGTAACTGGATGCTGAGCACAGACAGTGAGGAGAAGGGGAGTGGACATGCACTGAAGGGGCCTGGAGAAATGAAGTCTGACCTGCCCTCTGTGAGAGGTGCGGGGCTCGGCCAGGAACAAGAAAACACCAGCAGAGGCTGGAGTCACGGCCACACATGACACATGAGGCCTTGCAGGATCAAGGCTGCCCAAATAGGGTTTGGGTCAGGATATGGAGGGGAAGGAGCTCCCACTGAGGAGATGGTTGTCATGCCAGGCTATGTATGTGGACCATTCAGTGGGGAACCCTATGGCTACATGTGGCCTTGTGGGTCTTTGAGTGTGGCCTTTTGACTAAATACAGATTTTACAGAACAAATTCTTTCAATAAAGGGATTTATTCTGTGAAGTATGGATTTGATTGAAGGGCCACACTTGAGAATCTGGAAGGCCACATATGACTCTGTGGCGACAGGTTCCTTCCCCTTGGGTCATGGAAAGTGGGCAGATAATCATCCAGGAACCTGTTCACTAAATGCAGAATAAGGTCTTGAGGGCTCAGACTTAGGGAAACATGTCTTAGGTTCACCTCATTCTTCTGTTCAGTTAAATGTTCCCAATTACACAATAAATTCCGAGAATTATACATTGTAACAATGTGAAGCATACAATAATTTGTTGAAATTGATGTTTGGGCTCGCTTCGGCGGCACATATACTAAAATTGGAACGATACAGAGAAGATTAGCATGGTCCCTGCGCAAGGATAACACGCAAATTCGTGAAGCGTTCCATATTTTTCTAGAGATCTGAAAATAGATCTGCCATTCAATCCGGTAATTCCCCTGCTGGGCATATACCCAGAAGACCAAAAATCACACCTTAACAAAGATATTTGTACCAGAATGTTTATCGCAGCCCTATTCATAATTGCTAAGTCATGGGAAAAGCCCAAGTGCCCATCGATCCACGAATGGATTAATAAATTGTGGTATTTATTGTGGTACACCATGGAATATTATGCAGCCTTAAAGAAAGATGGAGACTTTACCTTTTTCATGTTTACATGGATGGACCTGGAACATATCCTTCTTAGTAAAGTATCTCAAGAATGGAAGAAAAAGTACCCAATGTACTCAGCCCTACTATGAAACTAAGTTAGGGCTTTCCCATGAAAGCTATAACCCAGTTACAACCTAAGAATAGGGGAAAGGGGGAGAGGGAGAAGAGGGAGGGGGAGGGGGGTGGGGGGAGGGGTATTGGTGGAATCACACCTACAGGGCATCTTACAAGGGCAAGGGTGAAACTCAGCAAATGTGAAATGTAAATGTCATGCTACGATAACTAGGAAAATACCAGGAAGGCTATGTTGACTAGTGGGATGAAAATGTGTCAAATGGTCTATGAAGCTAGTGTATGATGCCCCATGATCATATTAGTGTATGCAGCTATGATTTAATAATAAAATAATAAAAAAGAAAAAAAACAAAAAATAAATAAAAAGAAAAAAGAAAAAAGAAAAAAGAAAAAGAAAAGTGAACAGAGGCTGAAGTTATTTCAAGATCAAGTATTTCATACATAAAAGCAGCCAATATACACAAAAGGTATTCTCTAGAGAAGACATTATAATCAAGCATGTAACACGTTCATCATTTAATAAAAATTATTAGACCAACAAGCTGGAAAAATGTGATCTTTTAGTAGGACGAGGGAAATGTTTTATATTTTGATGAGATAGTATTTACATGGAAGTATGTTTTTCCAAGTTCATCAGTATTATCTATTACAATTACTATCTATAAATTTCACTGTATAAAAATTGTAGCTTATTTCTTTTTTAAAGTTAAAGAATCCAAGTGAGCTCCTGTTTTATACCTTAAATAAAAACTGATATTGGGCTTAATCAAATATTGAAGAGGCAAACAGTAACTAAGTCTTTATATAGAATAACCAGGCTTGAAGTGGGAAAATGAAGTCTTCAGGGTGGGAAGGAAGGTGATCGAATTTTGGATTTTTTTGGAACCTTTTTCAATAGTTTTAAAAATCATTAAATGTACTCTTGCAGGTGGTTTCAAAATTTCTAGAATGTTTGCAGTATAGAAATTCTGTAATGTTGACAATTCCTTAGAATTTATTTGAGTGGTTTAATGCCATAATACATTCTCTTAACAGCTTCACTATGTTCTATTTTCATGTTGATTTGGGACAAGTAGTAAAATCTACACTCGACAAAGTATATTTATGTTGGCATGGAAGCAGGAGGTAGCAGATTGAAACAAAAGGAGAGGAAATGTATTTGTTCAAGATGAAGGCTACGAGTAAATCTTTGGGATTGGGAAAAATTTGTTCTTAAGGTGGGGCAGGAAACAAAACTATACATTCAGTGCAAAAAGTGAATCAAAATTTAAGTTGGATGACTGCTAGAGATTAGCCTTAAGAATGAGGTCCTATTCTATTAAGATACATTAGATATCAGAGGAACACTATATAGCTTCAGAAAACTGGAGGTGTTATCCAGGGTGCACTTGGAACAGGTCAGAAAGGGAGCTCTTTGGACAGCTGACGTTATGTTCAATCACTATGAGATCTATTTTCCTTTTTACAGAGATTATACTCTGAGTGTGTCATTCAAGATCATGATTGAAGGAAAGAGTCAATCGCCTTTTTTTGTAAATGCAAGAAGCGAGAGAAGGACACTTATGCCCCTAATCAACAGGGAGTGGTGGATGTGAAACTATGAACAAAATAAATTTGAGCTAAGAATAATTTTCGTGCAGTTAAATTAAATTATCAGAGCAATAGGGAAAAATACATCTAAGAGTCACTTTTAGCTAAATAGGGAAGAATTTTTATAGTTTCATGTCTTAAGTTGAAATCTTTTACCCAGTGAGAGTTAATTTTTGTTAATGGTGAAATGTGTGGGTCCAATTTCAGTCTTCTACAAGTCACCATCCAGTTTTCACAGCACTGTTTGTTAAATAGGGAATCTTTCCCCCAGTTTATATTTTTTGATGGGCTTATCAAAGATCAAATGATGATAAGTGTCTGGGTTCATCCATCATACCCCATAAATACATTAATGTATACATGATCTGCCTCTTTGTGACTTAATTAAAAAAAAGGAAAAAATAGAACATGGAAATATCTATCAAGAATGTCAAAATAACCTGGTTCTTTGTACCCTCTATGATTTCCCAATAATGAAAAGAGAATACCAAAAAAAAAAAAAAGGACTATGTTAATTTTAAGCTTCCTCAATATTATAAATAATTAAAATAAAAGCAAATAAAGTAAAAAAAATTATAAAATCCTGCACAGAATTTGATAATTGTGTAAGTGCTGCACAAAACACTTACATTGTTTTTCACCCTACCTTCTTCCCCTGCTACCCTTATTTACCCTTCACCTTTGGGCCCTGTATCCCAAAAAAAGGGTTAGAGGCAGTTAAATCAGGTCGAGGTCCAATATCACCGGCTCATTAACCAAGAATCTAA
>CAUYPK010030517.1:0-42844 GCA_963574355.1 Loris lydekkerianus
TAAATGTCTCAACACAATAACTGTGAAATTGCCAGGAAGGCTATGTTAACCAGTGTGATATAAATGTGTCAACCGGTCTGTGAAACTAGTGTATGATGCCCCATGATCATATCAATGTACACAGCTATGATTTAATAAAAATAAATAAATAAATAAATAAATAAAAACAAATAATAATGATTAACATTTATTATACACTCATCATGTGCTAGTGTTATAAATGCCATCCTTGCACTAACTTATTCAATTCTCATAATAGTTTTACTGCAAACTCTTTTTGTCCTCCTCCTTTTTACAGATGAAGATAAACTGAGGCATAGTAAGACTAAATAATTTGTCTAAAGATGCAGAAATAGAAAATGACAGAACCTCGATTCTTAATCACTATGTTTTAACTGCCTTCAGCAAGCGGGGAAATAATATTTTTTAGGTAATAGCTTTGCTCTTCATCTCTGAAACCCCCGTATGTTACTGTAACATAGTTACATGCCTGTTACTATCCAAGAATATTATTCTATTGACCAGCAAGTACATATTTAGCACAATTGTTTTGTTTACTGTGGAGGTATAAAGAAATATGGCAGGCCAATTTCCTTTAAGACACTTACACTCTCCAAAGACAAGGCCCCACACATCTGAAATTAGGCATTATGGTAAAAAGCAGCATCACCATTCAGGGAAATGAGAGCTCAGTTTGATCCGTGCGCTCAGAAACTGTAGAAAGCACCGTAAAAATAATGGCAGTTATTTAAGAGTTTTCTGAATTTTTACTTCTCCACCACCGACTTCTTTTCTTGCACCCTAATTCTTAGGTATAATTCTGTTTATAAATACTTCTTCCACAGAGCAAACCAAAGGCATTGTTTTAAGCTCAGGAGGTCATTACCAAAGATTAAAGCAGGAAAAGTCTCAAGTTCTTGGTCACAGTGAGACCAAGAAAGTTATAGTTGATCTATTATCCCTCCTTGGAAGCTCAGGATTCAAGGGCTGGATTAATTCATAGCTGATGACACATCTTCCCCAGTGCAGACATAGGTGCTCTCACTCTCTATATATACTATACATCAGTGTATACAAAAGGAATATACATATATTCCCTTTATCCTAATTATTTTCTTTTCTCATCAAAATGGATACTTGGAACTAGCATATATCAACATTAGTTGTTTCCTAGTATTTCTGGAATAGCTGTGAATAAACAAAGGTTTTATAAATCTAATCTTACCTGTAGATTGGAGAGCACAGAGTCTGACTCCTAATAGGAACTAACAAATATTTATTGCTTCACTGATGGAATTAATGAAATTAAAGGAATCTTAAGGTAAATTTCTTTGCAAACAATAACAAGAATCCTCATGAGTTTGCATTTTAATTTAAGGAGTATATTTCTCTAATTGACATATGTCAGTATAGTCTGCAGAGAAAGTTACAGTTGATCTATTACCCCTACGTGAAAACTCTACAGGGTTAAGGGGCTACTGGATTCGTCCATAGCTGAGGACCTCCTTCCTCTTCAGTGATTATCTGGCCAATAATCAGCACTCCGTAAATATTTGTTTGATGAAAAAACAAATCACCTGACAGTAATCAGATTGATGCAAAAGTAATTCTAAATGCTACATGTTAGCCTAACTCAAGGTAAATTCCAGGCAAAACTAATAGTAGCAATAGGCAATTTTTCAGGAAAAAATTGGTGATGTAGTGATCAGACCATGTATTTTGAGCCACGCAGACCTAGGATCTAGTCCCATTCGCGCCACTTACCAGCTAGCTAGGTAATCTCAGGAAAGTTATTTAACCTCTCTAAGTCTCAATTCCCCGGTCTTTAAATTTGGAGCAACAATATCATATCACATGTTTGTTATAAGGCCTACATAGAATATTCCACATCAATAGCTTATCTCCATGACCAACTACAGAAGTGCTCAATAAATAGTAAATAATTATTGTTATAGGAGATTTGAGGAGTTGAAATTGTGGCCATTTGGTTCTTTAAAGAACCTTGATAGACTGGGTGCAGTGACTCACCCCTCTAATCTAGCACTCTGGGAGGCTGAGGTGGGAGGATCTCTTGAGCTCAGGAGTTCAAGACCAGCCTGAGCATGAGTGAGACACTGTCTCTACTATTAATAAAAAACAAAACAAAACAAAATTGACAGGGGCTTGTGGTGGGTGCCTATAGTCTGAGCTACTTGGGAGGCTGAGGCAGGAGAATCACTTGAACCCAGGAATTTGAGGTTGCTGTGAGTGAGGCTGATGCCAGGGTATTCAGAGTGAGACTCTGTCTCAAGAAAAAAAAAATTGACAAAAATGAGGAAGCTAAAACATATGTGTACATATGATTTCTATATTCTTCATTTCTTGCTTCAGGAATGTTGAGTGACATTTGCTTGGCTATATGGGTATGTAGAAAGAGATGTGATGGGAAGGGGCCCAGAAATCCTTTACCCTTTTAGAGAAATGCCCTCTAGCAAGGATGTGTGCTATAGGGCAAGGTGGGCCCACCCGATCAGCCTGGGGATGGAATATAACACAGTAATGAGTTCTCATCTGTCAGATGTCAGCTCAGCGATGTTGTCTGAGGATAAGGCGCTCAACAATTCTTAGAAGGTGCTAATAACAGCTCCATCCACTGCAGATCCTCCTAAAGTCTCATAGCGCTTCACATACACAGTCTGTTCTTATTTCACCATAATGTTGTGAGGAGCCTGAAGGAAATGTTATCATTCCCATTTTATAGATGAGTAAACACATTCCGAGAAGTGAAGTGAGCAGACCCAAGGTCACTCAGCCACTCAGCCTGCGGGTTGAAACCCAAGTTCTCACTCTGGATTCATTACTTCTGTCCAATGAACTAAGAACTAAACAGCCAGTTTTTTTTCTATGGAATCCCTTTACTTTTATGATCGAGTGTACTTGTACACATTCCAGACCTCCAAAAATTATTAGATAATTCTGTACTCATTAGCGGTAGCTAAAAGAGACAGCCTGTTTTTTAACCTTATGTCTCTTTTTTGGTCCCCCAGAAAACCAAATTTCTCATCCCAATCCACTAGATCTTTGGTGATGGTAATAAGAGAATATCCACACCCTTTGGGTAAAAGACCCTGAGATTTTGAGAATGGCTGGCTGTCCAGGAGAAGCCGTGTTTGTTGCTGGAGAAGCATGAGGCTGTGGCTACTTCAGTTATGGCATGGAAGGTCCACAGCTGCTGAACAGAAGGAATCTGAGGACAGGTGGCAATCGGGCCTTGAAGGTGCGACCTCACCAGCAGTTGAGGTATTGATGGATGACTCCCTGTTATAGATTTGTCTTCCTCTCTCCTAATCTATATTCCAGGCTGTTACCGTGAGTAAATCTTACTATGTCTAATGAATGTACTACTCTACTTCGTGTTGAATAAAAAGGGGGGAGATATGTTGATAGCTGTGCTAGCCGGATAGGACATATGTCTAAAGTGGACTATCCATCATGAATAACATTAATCTCTACCATTCTCAGAGTGAAGAATCATTATATAAGAGGCTGCCTATTTGCATGGCTTGGTATTTATCCTTTCAAAGTTTCCAGGTGATAATTTGTTTGAGGAAGAATTCTTCCAGAAACCATTCTTTCAATTATTGTCCGTTTCCTTAATGAAGAATGGGAAGGCAAACCCAATAGGTTTAACTGCGAAGATAACCAATAGGCAATGGTCTGGTCTCCACCTGCTGAAGTCTTAACTTCTGGCAGCACTGATGGACAAATAGTCTGTCCCAAATATTCCCATCCACGAGCAGCCACCACACCTTAGATTCATTCCATCTTAAGGCTGTCTTGTGTATCTCCAAGTGTACAAGTTTGAGATATTTACTCACACCCATGACCTCCGACGAGATGATCTTGGTAATGATAACCATGAGGATATCACAGCCTTTAAGGCATACTCCTTAAATAACCTCAATTTCTTTCAACAACAATTTGAAATGGGAAGAACCATCCCATTTTACACATTTCCAAACAAGGGCTTGGATAGGTTAAGTACTTTTTCTGAGGTCTTGCGGCTACTGAGTGGCAAGTTAGAGACTTGAACCTAGTTCTATCTGCCTCCAACTCAAAGCTCGGCCCAGTGCCGAGATGCTGGCTTCCCTGCGGGAACCATCAAAAGCTGGAAAACATGGGCCTGAGAGAACTTTTAAATATGAAATGATAACTCTTTGCCTACTGAGATTCTTATTTAAAAAAAAAAACCCAAAGGAAGATCATACTTTATATTTATTCAACATTCATGTACAATATTTACATTTACAAAATGCTTTAGAGCGTAACAGAATGGGCAGAAATTTTTATTTGGGCATATAATTGTCTTTTCTTTCATATTCATTTATTCCTTTGATTTATATAATGTGTTCTCCACTTGGTCTTCTGAGAGTATGTACAATGGTAACAAATCTAAAATAATATTAATAAAAGATTATTTTGTATCACTCACAGGGAAAACTGATGAGGGCCATGTACGACTCCGTTCTTTATAAATGCTATACCAGAGAACATAATATGGTCCCCAAATACTGTCTGTAATACCAGCTGTGCTTATTCATGGTACTTAGAAAATACATTTAGTTCTTATTCATGTGTGTGAGAGAGAGAGAGAGACTGGGAGAGAGAGAGAGAGACAGAGACATAGAGAGAGAAATTTACTTTGTTCTTGTGAGCAGTTGGAATGCTCCACACTGGGGCCCCTGAACTGTGCTGAGCACCACCTGAGATAGGCAGACTGCTTTCTTCATTGAGCATTGAGCAGGAGTTCTCCCCAGAGCAGATGGTTCCTCCTGAAAAGCTCCTCGCCACATGGTTGAAAGACTGGCTCCTTCTCTTTATCCAGGCCTGAAATCAAGGGCTACCAAGCCTGTCCTGGCCCCCAGTCCAAAAGAGCCCCTGTTGTGTTGCATACTAGTTTTCTCTTTTATTTTTTCCTCTAGCACAGAATACTCTTGGTGAAGAACCTGGAGTTCCAGGGTTTTGTGACAATACATTAAAAACTACATTGATAAGCAAATGTTTGGTCCTTTCTGAGTTGCTATGGTCTGCTGTTTTTTTTTTGTTTGTTTGTTTGTTTTGTTTTTTTTTGAGACAGAGTCTCACTCTGTCATCCTTGGTAGAGTGCCGGGGCATCACAGCTCACAGCAACCTCAAACTCTTTGAGCTTAAGCGATTCTTTTGCCTCAGCTTCCCAAGTAGCTGAGACTATAGGTGCTTGCCACAATGCCCGGCTATTTTTTGATTGTAGTTGTCACTGTTGTTTGGCAGGCCCAGGCTGGGTTTGAACCCTCTAGCTCCAGTGTATGTGGTGCCCTAGCCACTGAGCTATAGGCACCTAGCCTATGATCTGCTTTAAAATGAGTATTTTAAAGGATCTCATTAGGGCAAATTTTATAGAAGGCCTGCAAAATATGGCCAGAGGCAAAGGCTCATATCTGGTCCCTTTAAGCGTTCTAATTGACTGTGTGTAGAATCAGTAAATTAAAAATTTATTCTCAAAAAATTATTCTCATTATCAATTTTTTTCTTAAAAAATTGTTGGCAGGATGCTTAATGAAACCATGACTTTGAAAGGTGAGTGTGGAGGCCCGTAGGGTAGGAAGCCTTGTGGAAAGGCAGGCTGGTTAAGTGCTTCGCACACCAGGCTGCACAGCCTTAACAATCATACAGCCTTCCAACCAGGGCCAACTAACTCAGAACCTTGGGGCAAGGGGCATGGAGCCCAGGCACTGGTATTTTTTTAAATGTAACAGGTGACCAGATGTGTGGCCAGGGATGAGAGCCCCAGAGCAGAAGGCCCCTGGTTGTGCACTCCTGAGAAGAGTCAGTGATGGAGGTGGCAGTTGTCAGCAGTCCCCAGGCCTCCTGGGCTGAGGGCCCTGATTTCACTCAGCTCAGACTGAACTTAGACAGAGCTCAGGATTCCCTTCTTGACCTGCTGGTGGTTTCTGGGACTAGCCTTTCTATCTCCAACAGTGTCCGATAAGCTTGGCAGGGCCCCAGGACACCCTCTTCTTAGAACCCACAGGGTTCCTTGTCTCCTGATTTCCTAATTGCCCTTCAGCTGCCCCCTGGACCTCTATCCCAAACCTCAGCCTGTTTATCTAGTGCCTGACCACTCTGGCTTAGCTCCTGTGACTTCTTCCTCATATCCCAAGCCACCAACCGGGGTCCTGCTTCCAACCAGGTGAACCACCCAGAATCACAATGGAATCTCCCTCCAGAGTCATCCCACCCTGGAAACTCCTGCTGCTACTAAATCTCCCGACTGGTTGATCTCCTTGAACTTGGACCCTTTAACAAAGCTTTCGGTCACTTTGATTTGTGGAGAAACAAACTCCACCTCTTTAGCAAAAGGCCATGCAAAGTTACATATCAAGGGAGCTCAATGCAGGGGAGGGGTTAAAAATGGGGACCAATAATGCAGTCAGCTAATCACAAATTGGAGGCAAATAAGGGAGATGATGGTTGAGTACTTCTGGGAAAGAAGCAAAAATTGTGGGAACATCCATTATACAGGGAGAATGATTTGATCCATTATACAGGGAGAATGATTTGATCTGAGAAAAAAATAAGATGTGTGTCTGGTGACAAAATCACAGTCATGTGGCCATGAAGTATGAAGAGTCTGGCAACTCTTATGTGACTTGAGAAGGGCACACAAGTTATTTGTAAAGGTTAATAATCATAACTTCAGAGGGCTTGAGGCAAGGGAGAGAATGGGCTGGGATTGGACCTCGGCAAAGACTGGTGAGCCTGCATGCAGACCTGCCTTCCCCCAGGAAGGGATCTCAGGAGCCAGGGTCACTGGCTGCACTGGGGGGTATTGGAAGACCCTCCAGTTTGTTGCCTATGTGTGTTCCATTCATTGATTTGCTTCTGTGCAGGAACCTCCACTCTCGGAATTGCCTCTTGTCCAGGCACCTGCGTGGACTGTACTTCCCAGCCCCTTTGAAATGTTAAATGGAAGTGTCATACAGCACTTCATTGTGCTAGTGATTAAGAGGCAAGAGACTGATAAATAGAATCTACAGAGAACTCAAGTTAATCAACAAGAAAAGAGCAAACAACCCCATTTGTAAGTAGGTATTAGACTTGAGCAGACACTTCTCTCAGATGACAGATGAATGGCCAACAAACATGTGAAAAAACGGATCCTGCAATTCCATTACCAGTATCTATCCAGAAGAACAAAAGTTATTTTGCCACAAAGACATTTGCGGGTGGTGCCTGTGGCTCAAGGGTGTAGGGCACCAGCCCCATATGCTGTTGGTGACGGGTTCAAACCCAGCCCCGGCCAAAAACTGCAAAAAAAAAAAAAAAAAAAAAAAAGACATTTGCACCAGAATGCTTATTGCAGCTCAATTGATAATTGCAGAGTTGTGGAACAACCCAAATGCCCATCAACCCATGACTAGATTAACAAATTATAGTATATCTATACCATGGAATACTATTCAGCCATAAAAAATGATGGAGACTTTACATCTTTTATGTTTACCTGGATGGAGTTGGAATACATTCTTCTTAGTAAAGTATCACAAGAATGGAAAAATAAATATCCAGTGTACTCACTACTAATATGAAACCAATATACAAATAATTATATGCTCATATGAACAATGAAACACCAATATAATCTAGTACAGTGGCAGGAGACGGAGGGACGGGGAAGGGAGAGGGAGGAGGGTGATTGGCACAAGGATGTCACCCATCATGCATATTGTGAGGGTGTACAACATGCCCCCTGGGTGAAGGGCTCTTTTACAACTAGAACTTTATCCTTGAAGTGAGAACAATGTAATCTGAAAATTTGTACCCTTTTATTAATTTGAAATTTAAAAAAAAGAACAGAAAAAAAGAAAAAGTGTTCATCATCCCTAATCATCAGAGAAATGCAAGTCAAAACCACTCTGAGATATCATCTAACTCCAGTGAGATTAGCCCACATCACAAAGACCTGAATATGAAAATGCTGATAAAGATGTGGAAATAAGGGAACACTTGAAGGCTGCTGGTGGGATTTCAAACTACTACAACCTCTATGGAAAGAAGTTTGAAGAATTCTCAAAGAACTATAAAAATCGACCTTCCATTTGATATCACAATCCCATTACTAGTTATCTGTGAGCTCCATCTCAACATCTGTGTAGGGGGGAGAGGAGACTGACCCCGGGCAGCCAAGGTGTTGGAGCAGCTCACAGGCCAGAACCCTGTGTTTTCCAAAGCTAGATACACTGTCAGATCCTTTGGCATCAGGAGAAATGAGACGATCGCAGTCCACGGTACAGTCAGAGGAGCCAAGGCAAAAGAAATCCTTGGAGAAAGGTCTGAAGGTGTGAGAGTATGAATTAAGAAAAAGTAACTTCTCAGATACTGGAAACTTTGGGATCCAGGAGCACATCAATCTGGGTATCAGATATGACCCCAGCATTGGTATCTGCGGCCTGGACTTCCATGCAGTGCAGGGTAGGCCAGGCTTCAGCATCACAGACAGGAAGCACAGAACAGGCTGCACTGGGGCCAGACACAGAATCAGCAAAGACGAGACCGTGTGCTAGTTCCAGCAGAAGTATGGTGGGATCATCCTTCCTGGCAGATACATTTCCATTTCTATCCAAAAGGCCAATAAAAATGCTTTCAGTGAAAAAAGAAGAAGAAGAGCAAAAATTACTTTACCACAAGGCCATTTGCACCAGAAGGTTTATTGTTGCTCAAGCCAACAATTGCCAAGACATGGAAGCAACCCAAGTGCCCATCAACCCATGAACGGATTAACAGCATGTGGCATATGTATACCATGGAGTACTATTCACTATTCAGCCATGAGAAAAGATCGACAGAGCGGATCCGAGTCACGGCACAAAAAAAAAAAAAAAAAAAGAAAGAAAGAAAGAAGAAAGAAAGAAAGAAAGAAAGAAAGAAAGAAAGAAAGAAAGAAAGAAAAAAGAAAAGATGGACACTTTACAACTCTTGTGTTTACCTAGATGGAGTTGACACACATTCTTCCTAGTAAAGTCTCTCAAGAATTTGGAAAAAAAGTATCCAATGTACTCAATACTAATATAAAATCAGTATATAAACAAGGACATGTCCACACAAAAGAAACAAACACAAGTATAGTCTAGTAGGGGAGGGCAGTTGGTGGGATCTTACCTAATGTGCACAACATAAGGGTGTTCAGCTCAACTACAACTTGAACTTTACCTTAGAATTGAAAACAATGTAACCTACACATTTGTACTCTCATGTTTATCTGAAATAATAAAAACAAGAGGCACAGCTCTATTTTGATACTCTGTTTCCCTCCCACAGTGAACTGTGAACTTCGCATTGAGATGGGCTGCAGAAGTCGGTGGAGCCTTGGGTCTTGAGTGACTAAGTTGCGCACAGCCACCTGCTTGAGTCACACTGGACATCCAGGCTGAAGGACTCCTAGATCTGTGTTGTTTGAAGCCACTGAGCCTTGGGGGCTGCTTTCCAGCAGAGCGCAGCCTGTCCTTACTTTGACCATGAATGTGCTCTTGTTAACTCTTTGGAACTGTATTTTGAGAGAAGGGAAAGGTTTGGGTGCTACCTTCCTATATTTATCTAGGTAGGTAGACTGCAGAGGATTGAGGCTAAAAGACAACAAATACTTGTTGACATCCCACTTCATACCAGACACTGAGCTAGATGCCGGGCCTACAATCACCCTTCAGGACAGTATGGTCAGAATACTGAAATCCCCTTAAAATACTAAGGGATCAAACCCCCGTTTTGGTTAGATTTATTCATAGTTATTGTTTGGAGAATTCCTTTGTTCTTTCATTTCACCCAGATTTGTTTTTGCCGACCTTTGACCCATGAGGTGCTAGAAACCCATGTGTTTGTTTAAACTCCAACCAACAAACACCCTTGTGTTTGTTTTAAGGCAGGATGTCATCACCAGCATGGCTGGAAATGCCTCCACCATGGCTACAGGTTTTAAAAAACGTGAGCCTTTCCCTGCTCGGTAAGGAGTTTGGAAAGAAAGAGATAAAGGAAGCAGGTTTATTTGTGAAGGAGGGGAGAATGGAAGCGGCATTCCGCTAACAGAGGCCCTTTTGTACAGAGGATGGTTTCAACTGCCGTCTCTGCCACCCACAGAAACGTGCTACTTCAGAGAAGCCCCATTGACACCCTGTGGACCTCACCAAAATAACATGAAGTCACGATACAAAACCACAGCCACCCTGTTCAGGCAGAAGGGAGGATTCACCTGGCTGCTCCAACTCTGCAGCGCCGTCCTCCTCTGCGCGTGGTGGAGGGCACGGCTTCCCCACATTCTCCCACTCAGGACATAACTTCACAAGGGACAGCCAGGATTTTTCTCAAGTCTAACAATATTAATTATCAAATCACTTTAAAACACGTGTGATGTATGTGGGCATTTATTTCACAGGAATGGTATAAAGATTAAATACTTAATGAATCCATTTTTCATATCAAGGATATATTTGCCCTCTGCCTAAATATATCTCTCCCTTCTGTGTTTCATGAGAAATATAGCTATCTTTATTATGTAATCAGTAATATATCATTCCTTCTAAGCAGGATCTAATTTTAGCAACATGATGAATGGCCCCAGAATGTATTCCTCTGCCCTCTGCTGAAAGGAAAATATATCAGACCTGCTCAGGTGTGTGTAGCTGGTGATGTTGTGAGCTTTCTGCTCCCCGAGTGACAGCCTGGGTTTTTCTGGCTGAAAGCCCCAAGTTCTGTCTCTGTTTCAAGCTTGTGCAGACACAGGGAGTGGTTGTGTGTGAACAATAACCAGGGTTGCTAGTTCAGCCAATGAGGTGTGTGGCTATCTTGTGCCTGGGTTTATTGCCCCAACTAGAAAATGACCAATTGGTTTTCTTTTCAATTCACTTATGTGCAGGATCTGTTTGTGGAGGATTACACTCAAATCCCCAACTGCCTTCTCCTAGTTTCTCCCATTTTCTCCCGTTTTGTCTTTAAACAAAGATATTTCCTTAAAATGCAGGAATCAGTCCAGTTCCATCATGAGGAATTAGTAATGTTGTCTTTCTTGAGCTTCCAGGGGAAAAAAATGTTATATCTTTGGGTTTTGTAGCTGATTCTGCACATTCACGGCACCTTATATCTCAGAAATATTTTAATTTTAGGACTATTTTGCATTCATTTTTTTATTGATCTGTGGGAATATCCTACTCCCAGTTTGGTGGGAATTGAGACTCAGAGAGATTAAGTGACATATTCCAATTCAGGGATGTGGCCTGGTAAGGTCTAAAACCTAATTCTCCATTTCACATTTTCACCTACGTGTAATTTCTAATGACACCTGTGTAAGATGGGAGATAAACATTAGAGCTGTTTCTCTTTCCAACAACTGTATACATGAAAATGAAATTCGTTGTACAATTACTGTATTTGTTGATTCTAAGATGTACTTTTTTTCATATATTTGTGTCTCTGAAATTGGGATACAGGCCAAGCAAGATGGCTGACAACTATAATCCTAGTACTCTGGGAGACTGAGGTGGGTGTATTACTTGAGCAACAGGAGTTCAAGACCAGCCTGAAAAAGAGCAAGACCCCATCTCTACTAAAAATAGAAAAACTAGGTGGGTATTGTGCGTACCTATAGTCTCAGCTACTCAGCAGTCTGAGGCCAGAGGATCACTTGAGCTCAAGAGTTTGAGGTTGCTGTGAGCTATGATGACTCCATGGCACTCTACCCAGGTGACAGCGTGAGACTCTGTCTCAAAAAAAAAAGAAAGAAAGAAAATATGTTACGTTTTGTAATCAGTGAATATCATAATCTAACTGGAAGTGCTTTTTCTCTGTCTTAGTGGTTGCAGTAGGTTGATTCTAAAGGTGTCCTAAATATTCACCCTTATATCTTGATGCCCTTTGCAGTGTCACTTTGTAACTCCTCCCATCAAGCAATCAAGTCTGTTTCCCTATTCCTTAAAAATGGCTGAACTTGTCTTTATTTGTCCCTGTAGAGGACACTGGTGCCCCCAACCCATCCCCTACCCCCTCACCACTTTAGTGTGCCTTACTTCCAAATGCACCTGGGTTTTTTTTTTTAATTTTTTTTTTTGCCTCAGGATCATCTCTGGCTGCCAATTTTCAATTTCCCTGCTCTGATGTCTTAAAAATATATGCACACACTTCCTGACACTCCTCCCTCCCTTCTTCTTGAAAGTGGGCCAAACTTCGTGACTTGATTTGCTTCTATCAAACGTCATGTGGTGGAAATGAGAGTGGACTTTCAAGAGCAGGCCAAGAAGGTGCTGTGGCCTCTCTGTCTCTGGGATCAGTGTCTTTGGGGAAAGCCTTATGCCTGTGGTCAGGGTGCTCAAGCAGTCAAATGGAGACATCTGCATGGTGAGGAGCTGAGGCCTCCCGCCGGCAGCCCGCACTGACTAGCCCACCACATGAGGGAGCCATCCTGTATCCGCTGTCTCTGTCAAACCTCCACATGACTAAAGCCTTGGCAGTTTCTTAGCTGCAATCTCATGGGGATCCCCAAACCAGAACTAACTGGCTAAGCTACTCCAAAATTCCTGACCCTCATGAATGGTATGACATAACAAATATTTATTATTATATTCAGCCACTAAATGTGGAAATATGCTGCATATCAGGATATAACTAAATACGTCCATACAAGGTAGAACTGTTGGCAAATTACCTCCTAGAAGCATCCCTCATGCTACCAATGACATACAGTAGTTGGAATAAATACCGCAGCTTCTTTACTCTTTGAGCAGGAAACTGAACTTCCAGGGTTTCTCCAGGGGGGTTAGAGCCAGTCTTCACCAGTAGTAATTGCATTGCTCACACCCTTTACTGGACACTTCATGTTCCCTAACCTCTTCACTTCCCCATCGTATGGCAGTGCGGCTTCACCTCCAATTTTAATGTATTAATTATTTGTTCTCAAGTCCTTGTCTTGAAATCTCCCTTTTGGCGGGAAGGGTGAAAGGCAAACTAAGTCAATTCTGTGTGATCAGTTGCCAACACCTGTGCAATTTTTAAAATTTAAAATACTCTTTCCATACATGCAGTTCAATAACACTAATCAAAGGTTATTAAAAACAAAAGTCGTACTTCACACATATATAAATCTTTGTGAAATACTTTCTTCTCTAATATTAATACAGTTTCAAGTTTGAAACCAAGAAAGGAAAATACTCACGTGCCAGACACAAAGAGGATGCTCAAAGTTACAGTAATAAGGGAGATGTAAAACAGAAATTTTTACCTGTGAGTCAGGATGGGAGTGAGATCTAAGGAGCTGAAGCTCTGAGATCCTGCAAACAGGACCATGTAGGCCTGAGTCCCATGCATGTCAGAAGCAGAAACAAGAATACCTGTGTAAGTTTAGGGGTACTGCAGAGCTGAGTGATGTCCTCTGAATTGGAAACTAGAGAAACCATCTACTAGCTTTGGGAAATAACAGGGAAGCTTCTAAATTTCCACAGCCATGAGAGTAATAGGAATCATTCAACATAGAAAATTGACTACAAGTGGTGTACGGTCTGAAGAAAAATAAAGAAGCCACAGAAGGAATACAATAAAAGAGAAACATATAATAATTGAAATAAAACCTCAGTAGACAAGTTGGTTTGTCAAGTCAAGTAGATGTGGCCAATGAGAGAATAAGTGACCTGGAAGACAAATCTAAAGAAACCACCCATGATACAACCAAAAGGGGAAAGTGATAGAAAATATGAAAGTTAACTAAATGAGAAGGTACTTCACATGTCTATTAAGAGTTGCAAAATAGAAAAGAATTGAAAGAGAAAGAAATAGTTAATAATCAATAATTTCCACTGCCTAACACACAAGTTCTCAAATTAGCATGTCAGCTCCCATTGAATATAATTAAATACAAATACAACTACAAATCCATTTCTAAATATAGTTGTTCAACTGCACAGTGTCAACCTCTGAAAACTATTAGAGAAATAATAAATTATGAGTGAATGAGAATTCATACTTCTCAAAAGTCAATTTCACACATCAAAAGATTATTTTTCAAATAATACTTTGCCAAGTTGCACATCAAGATGTACTTTGGCAAGAAGAAAAATTAGCATGAAAAGAAGAAGTTAGATGCAAGAGACATAAACAGGTAAATTAATGTGTTGGTAACTCTAAATGAATCCTCTTGAGTATAATTAAAAAATGACTCTTTGTAAGTGTTTAAAACTAAGGTATAAATAGTACTTATTCTAAGTAATCATACCACGGAAGATAGGGGAACAGATCAAAGTTAAAGCATATATTATTTAGAAGGAAGTAAGTGATGTTGATTAATTCTAGACTTTAATTTGAATTTCAATTTTTCAATTAAATTAAATATTTAATTTAAGAATAGTCAAGTATGAATATTAATTTAAGTATAGTCATAAAAGGAAAAGGATAAATATAGAATGCATACATTGCATATTAGTAGAGGAAAAATATAAAAATTTGTAATGGAATATTACCCTCCAAATTACAATAGTAATTATCTTGGAGAGAGGAGAGGTGATTTTGACCAAGAAGGAGTAGGGAAGCAAAGGAAACTTCAACTTTATTTGAAATAGCCTATATTTTATAAACATTTAGAAAAGAGATAAATAACATATGCCTTGAATCTTCTTTCCCTCTGCCTGTGGGATACAGCCCAGGCTTCTCATTGATATTCAAGGTCCCTTGTAACATCGCCCTGTGCTTCCTAAACAGCTTCATTCTCTCTCTTTTCCAACATACATTTTTCCTTCTTGTCAAGCTAGTTTCTTTATTTTCATACATCCTTTGCTTAATTTAGGATTCATGTCTTTGTTGTACAAATTCTGCTAGTTTTTAAAGGGCATCCTTCCTAATTATCCAGAGAACTGACAACAACGAATACAACTATCTGTAGCACATGATACATAATTATATTCTGTTTAACTCCCTCTTATAAATGCTTACATTTTATATTAAATTTTTAATTATTTACTTTTTTTAGTATATTTTACTTAAAAGATTATAGAATCAAGAGCTGTAGTGTTTACTATTGCCTGCCCTAGAATAGTGAATGCTCAGAATATATTTGTTTTTTTTAAATAAGATTATGTTTAATACTTAAATAACTTATGCATAGTATAATAAGCAATTATTTCAAAAAATTAAATATGTTAGAAGTAAAAAATAAGCTTACAGAAATATAAATTTTAACTTGCTATAAAGCCTGGATAGCAGAATGGATATTGATAAGGGGCCAAGAAAGTCTTTGTATATAACTTTTTTTTTTTAATTATTATTTTGTTAAGACATTTATATTCTACATTTACTAAGTTTCACATGTACCCTTGTAAGATGCACCATAGGTGTAATCCCACCAATCACCCTCCCTTTGCCCATCCCCCCCTCCCTCCCCTAGAATATATCTGTTAAATTAGAGACAGTCCCACTGGTGAAAAGATATCAAATAAAAGTAAAGGAATGAAGGACGTTTTGACCATTTTTAGTAGATAAATTGTACAGACGAAACAATATTATAAGTCACTTATTTCAAAGTTATTTAACAACCTTAGAAATCTAGCATATATTTGAGATTCAGAAAACATTAGGTATAAACATGAGCTTTTGCATCAGACAGACCTGGTTTGAGTATTATGTTACTACTCTCTGTATGATTGTGGATAAATGAATTAACTTATCTGAGTCTTACTTTCTTCATGTGTAAAAGAGAGAAAATAGGTATCTGTACCTTTGAGGCACGTAATTCAGTGTGTGGCACATAGTAAAAGCATTTGGTTAATGTAACTGGGATCATTAGCTAAAGTATATAAACCCAAAGCCATGCATGAGATGACCTAATTCTCTCCCACCCCCATTATCAGCCCATGATAGAATTGCATGTATCTGCCCTCTAGAAGTATTATCATGTTATTTGGGTTAGCCAATGAAATGTTAGAATAAAGATGTATGTTGTTTCCTGCAGAAGTTGTAAGAGCCACTGGGAAATTCAGTACTTCCCCTTCTTTTGAAACTATGAAAGCTTATGTGGAGATACAGCCTCTGTTAGCCTGAGGGACCATGCTGAATAGAGCCCTCCTGCAGCCCATATGGGCACATAAAATAAATGAGAAATAAAGTTTTGCTCAATGAAACCCTCTGAGATTTGGGGTTTTCTTGTTTCTGCAGCAAAACCTAGCCCATCCTAACTAATGTAATGCATTAAAAGTTATCCTTTCCTGATCCCCCCCAAAATGACCTAAAACCATCCCTTAGAACATATTCTTACTTAAAAGTACAGTAGAACCTCCATAGTTGACCACTTCCCTACACTGACCACTTCCTTATGTTGACCTAATTTTCATAGACCATATGTACAGATCAGTACAGTAGATCTAGTTTCTTAGGTTAACCATCTCTGTATGTTTACCAGTTTGTTATAGTCCCTTGGGTCTTTGACTTACAGAGCTTCCACTGCACTTCTATTCAACTTGCTTATGTAGTTTTCCATCTCCCAAGATGTTAGAAGCAATATACTAGAGGCAATATTACCAGAGGTAGGTATTGAACCTAGGGAGAAGGAAGATGTGCTGGATTGTAAAAAGAAAAGTTAGGAAACCCATGGAAAGAAGTTAAGGAACTCAAAAAACATTATTATCAAAGGTCATTAGGACAGGTGGAATTAACTGTGCTTACTGAAAAGACTTTGAAGGCATTACTAGCTCATAGCAGGGCTCACTCAGTTTATTATAATTATTTTGTACTTTTATTTTGCTTATTAATTTTATTTATTTTATTATACTTTCTATATTATAAAATTTACTTATTTTTTGAGAGAGAATCTCACTCTGTCATGCTGGGTGGAGTGCCATAGCATCACAGCTCACATCAACCTTAAACTCTCGGCCTCAAGTGATCCTCCTGCCTCAGCCTCCTGAGTAGCTGGGACTACAGGTGCCCTCCCAGCTAGTTTTCCTACTTTTAGTAGAAACGGGGTCTCACTCTTGCTCAGGCTAGTCTCAAGCAATCCACCTGACTCGGCCTTCCAGAGTACTAGGATTGTAGATGTAATCACCCGAACCCAGCCCTATACATTTATTTTTTAATTGCACTTTTTCTTTCAATGCTTAGTATCTTCCAAGCATCATGCCTAATATACTTTCAGTATGTAGCAGTCATCTAGGCTCACAACATCCCTCAGAGGCAGGAGACTTCATCCCATCTCTATGAATGAGAACCTGACAGCATCCAGAGATCTGTAACTTCCCAACGTCTCATAGCTAATCTTGCAATGTCAGGGTTTTATATTCCGCAGTCCTCTCACCATCACACAGCCCCATGCTTTAGCAGAAAGCCTCTCACCATCACACAGCCCCATGCTTTAGCAGAAAGCCAGAAGATGACCCTTAAGAAAGGCCAAATTACGTTTCAGGAAAGTCTGTTTTAAAAGACTGGGAAACACATGTGACATTTTGGAAATTTTTATATCAAAAGAAAAAAAAAAAAAGATTCCATTTTAACAAGTGCTGGTGCTTCAAAGGGTATAAAGTGTGGGTTATCAGAGAAAGCCACATGTGGGAAGCAGCCCTCTCTCTAACATTGCCAGATAAATGAGACAGTCTTGAATTTCAATGATCTTATAAATGCAACAGGAGTGATAAATGTAAATCTATTAAGCTCTTTCATTTAGAACAAGGAATCTGTACTCTTTGACCATATAACTTCTTTTTATGGCATTTTTCAAATGGAAAAATGTGCTTGCCATTGATGAGCGACTTTCTTGGATCTTTACAGTGTGGGGAGAAAGTCTGGGGGAGGGGATGAAAACTCTTTGCTGCTGTCCAAATGGTTGGCAGAGAGGTCCCAGGTGGCCATCTCAACCTTGTAGCTGTTTCCTTATGAGGATGATGGCTGCTGTCACCCAGAGCTCTGCTGGGAATGAAAAGGCAGGGAACGGTGAAGCCTGGAGTTCAAAGAAGTTTCCAGCATGGAGAGGCTTTGGTAGAGGGCATTTCTTATGGGATAACAGCGTGTGACTCCTCACTGCCAACACCTCATTGCTAGGCTTGTGTAACCTCTTCTGGATACCTACGTTTTCTCCATGCGCCACACGCAAGGTTTCATTCTCACTGCAAAGTTGAGCTAGCTTGCTTGCTTGCTTGCTTGCTTTCTTTCTTTTTTTCTTCCTTCCTTCCTTCCTTCCTTCCTTCCTTCCTTCCTTCTTTCTTCTTCTTCTTCTTTTTTTTTTTTTTTTGTATGACCATTCACCAGGTAAATGACCCTATCTGTCACAGAGCTGTAGCACTATTTTTTAAACGTGGCCATGGCCATTTCAATTCTCTACAGCAGTGGTTTTCAAGTGGTGTGCTGCAAAACTTTTTAAAAATCATTCATTAAATTAGTTTTGAAAAAAGTTCAAAGTATAGTAAGTATATATTTTTATTCTTTTTTTAATCAACATAATTTCAATATGCCATGAAAGTTTTACTATCCATTCAAGAGTACTGTGAGATTAAAAAAACGTTGAAAAACACTTCTCTCAGGGGACTGTGAAGGGGATTGGTCCCTTTCCCAAGACTACAGTGCGGTGTATTAACATACCTTCATGGCGTTGGGCTATGCGGGGAGGGGGCTGACTGCTTACCATCAGCCTCCTCCTGACAATTCCTAATGTGATCCATATACTCCTCATACATTCTAGTTACACAATTTATGAGGTATAACAAGGGGAGAGAAGTGAAGCCGGGATGTAATTGTGACTGATGTGAAACAGACATGTAGAATGAATGGCCTTACAACGTTTTCTTTGAAGTTTGTTAAAAGCAGTAAAGTGATATTCACCATAAATGAAACCTGCTGTTGCCGAGATCCACTGGCTTGGAGGACATTTTCTTTTTTACTTTATTTCTTGAATTTTAGTTTGTCACTTGAAGTTTCTGAAAATGTGTCTCCAGCTTTCTGGGAGGCACCTACTCTCTGCTTATCTCATCCTGGGCACTCAGTTCCAGCACTGAGTCAGGAGACACAGGAGGTGCAGGGGCACCAGCTAGCAAAAGGGTTGCAATATTAACGTCTTTGAAAATTAAAAAGAGAAAATAATAAAAACATGAAAATTCTGTCATAATACAAAACAATTTAAAATGAATATAGTAAATGATAATATAATGATGGGTATAATAACAAATCCCATCTGGATTATAGTGGTCCTTTAATACTTTTTATGGAGGAAGGGACCCAGAAAGGCCATGCACCAAGGACCTGTCTGAGTCATAAGATGGCCCTGGTTTATATAAAATTTCTCATGTAATTCTCCAGGGTGACCCCAAAGGACTGGAAGACACAGGGAAAGTGATGTTTCAAAGGGCATTTTTCTAGGCCCTGCCGCTAAGAAATGGTAGGTGCAGGTCTCAAGACGGTTGTGGAACTGCTTCTCCTAAGGAAGAGCTTAACATATAGACAAGTCTACATTGGAACACTTGACCTGAGAAGTGAATGGAAAAGCAATTCTGAGACTGGCACATGCTTTTCCATATAATATGGGAAGACATGTAGAAGTACATGTAACCCAGATGGCCTCAAGTTCACCTGCTTCAAGGTTAGGACTTCCCTTTCATATTCAAATCATGCTCTGTATCTCAGAAGTCCAGCTTTCATCCTGTCTCTTTGGTCCCCCTCATCTCTCTGTCTCTCTCAGGGCCTCTGAAGACCATTACGTGTTCTTCTAATTAGTCCTGGTTAACACTCCTAGTCTCAGCCAGTTGCCTTGTACCAAGGTACTCAGAGCTGCTTGTGGAGTCCTCTCCCACTTGCCACAGCCTTGCCCGGATGACTGCTCCTCACAGTGGATGCAGTCCCCTCCTTTTCCCCTTCCTCTCTACCCCAAAGCACAGCTGAGACAGAGCTGAGACTTCTAACCAGATTTTATGATGTCTTGAAGGTAACAGATAGCTAATAATTAGGTTGACCAAGTGTCCCAATTTACTCCACACTCAGAGAGTTGTTGCTCACCTAGTTAATCCTTTTCTTTTTTTTTTTTTTTTTTGAGACAGAGTCTCATCTCATCCTGTTGTCCTGGGTAGAGTGCCATGATGCCATAGTTGGTCTAGGACTCCTGAGCTCAAGTAATCCACCAGCCTGGGCCTCATGGGTGCTGGGATTACAGGTGTGAGCCCCCGCCCCAGCCCACCCTGTTAATCTTGCAGATGTCTCCTCTGGAGCCCACAGCTCTGACTTGACCTCTCTTAGGACTTCATCTTTGCCATAAACTTACGTCAACTTGGCCAACTGATCCTTGTAACCTCCAAACATACTCTTCCCTCTGATTCCAGACCAAACTTGGCCTGAGAGAGAAAGGAATAAGTCTCTCCTCAAGTGTAAGGCCAACTTCCTTTCCTCCCCAGTGTGATCGACACCAGAAACAGGTATTTCCTTGTGCCTAAGAGACCTCTGTTCCTACATTAGCATGTCATTAAAACCGCATGGCCTAGGCAAGACAAATCCAGAAGTCCACAGGATTCTGCCCAAATTCAAAGTTATTTGGTGTCCAACGACACCACATATGGGCCCATAATAGTCCAATGCAGGGACTAACACTAAGCCCAGTACAAATGGGCTTGTCACAATGGCAGGCCAGAAGAAAGGGGTATTGGGTCATCATCTTCATAATTTTCAGTCTCTGGTGAGCAATGTTAGAACACAAACATATATACCTGGAACAAAAAGTACTTTTTAGATAAATATCAGTGTACATTTAGATTTCAGGGGAAAAGAGATCTGTGACTCTCCAGGGGCACAGTTCTGTTCAAACACAGCACATACGTTACCAAGGAGAATGCCAAGCACCTCAGCCTGAAGTGTGTCCACTAGGATCACTGTGCTGACCGAGGACTTTGCAAAGCGCAACAGGTAGGTACTTGGCCACCGTCACTGTTCACTAAATCTGCCTTCACATTGGACCTCCTGAAGAAATGCAAAGTTTTTTCCCAGATGCCTACCCTAGAATTCAGCAATGGTTGGGACTCCAAAATGATGTGTTTCCAATTTTGAAAATTTTTAAATTAGGTCTACTAGGAACCCTGTGACATGTAGAGTAAGAAATTACTCTGTTGGAATTAAGTTCCAACAACCTCTGTGAAACTGTCTTTCCGATTATTTCTTTTCTGAGTTTGTATAACACATATTCTGTACCATGTAATTCAGCCCATGAAGGTTTACCATGGTTTATTATTAATTATTGTTTTATGTGCATGAAAGAATATCTGTGCTAAGCTAAGAGAACTGTAAACTTTTCAAACTTTTCAAATCAGTGCTTTTGCATATTTTTTTTCTTGCAACCTTCACAATGCCTGTCTCTCATCTGGTGTTTAAGAAAACTATTTGAGGCCAGGCTCAGTGGCTTACTCCTGTAATACTAGCACTCTGGGAGACAGAGGCGGTGGGTGGATTGCTTGAGCTTGGGAGTTAGAGAGTAGCATGAACCAGAATGAGACCTCGCCTCTAAAAATAGCTGGACATTGTGGCAGGTGCCTGTAGTCCCAGCGACTTGGGAGGCAGAGGCAACAGAATCGCTTAAACCCAAGAGTTTGAGGTTATTGTGAGCTGTGATGCCATGGCACTCTAAAAAAAAAACCGAAAACTAAAAAACAAAAAATAATAATAATAATAATAGAATTAAAAAAAAAAAAAAAGGAAATTACCTGGATGTTATGAAGTCTGTTACAACACAGTCAAGCACCCTGGAAGTTGACAATGCTTATTATAAAACTAAGAGGTCATTATAAAGCTTAGGCCCCAAATGTAATATTTCTGAGAAGGGAAGCGAAATCAGTGCAATGAAACAAAATAAAAGTAAGAAAACCGATTCCAAAAGGCTTTACACTGAATAAGGAAGATGGTAAGGTGACAAGGTAATAGAAGGGCTGTTACCAGGTCTAGCACATTGACATCATGTTTACATCTCAGAAAAACATCAGTCTACTTTCTTTTATGCTTAGGCTGCCTGCTTCAATCTCAGCTTTTAACCAAAGACCACATGTGAGTCTGTTTTGCGAGGTGATGATAAACTTGAAATTAAAAATCAAACCACCTGTTAATAATTTCCCTATCACCCTACCTAATAACTATCACTTTTCCTTTACTTTTGTTTGCAGATAATCTTCAGACATTAAAAATAAAATAGATGTTCAACTAAAATTCCCAATATATCTAAGAATGTTGGGGATAGATTTAGGAACACAGGAATCCAGGAATTGCATGAGTGTGGTTGGAAAGCAAGATAGCTAGTTTTTGCCTTGGTAAAAAGTCAGAACTCTCTAAGTTGCAAAAGTGAGACATCAGAACACTAGAGGCCCAGGCCATGGTGAGGAAGGTCAGAAAAATTGGGCTACATTGTCAGGTTTAGCTGATGAGAGTTGAGACTGAGCAGGCCTGGAAGCCTGGAGATGGGGCAACATGAAGACAGCTGACTAGGTACCAAGTTAGGCCAAAGAAATTTACTTTTCTTATGAAGCTTTATATAATTATATCCTCAACGTCGAAATGTGGAGGATGATCATTCAAAAGAGCAAATGAGATATTATTTGCCCAAAACATGTCCAAGGCAAAAAATGGCCCTTGATAAAATTCAATGTTCATTTCTGATACAAAAAAGAAGCCGAAGATTTCTGTTTTCATCTGTGTCAGAGTAACTGGCATTGAACTAGTCTTGGTACTGCAAGCAACTGTGAGACTGTGCAGCATAGATAAGATATAGATAAGATAAGCATAGATAAGAGACTGTGCAGCATAGATAAGATAAGATATAACAGGTGGAACAGGACTGTGACCGTGAGAGTGGAGAAGCCTAAGACCTGGGCCCCACATCCACACTGGCTCTCGCTCTCTCCCTATATGTACCTTCTAGATCATGGTGCCTAGAGGTAAAGCCCCAAAAAACACAAATGTCTTATGACAAAAATTAGAGTTTGGGTCTGGCCCAGCAACTGGAACTGAGGGGGCTAACTACTAGAGAAGGGTATGTGTATAAAAGGAACTCTAGAAATGTGCACAGGGGATCCCTGTGTCCTTGGGGGACCTACAAGGCAGAGAAGAACACTGGGAATGTGTGTGTGTGTCAGATAGAGATCTTTGAGATTGCATAGTGTTGAGACACACAGGTGTTCTGACCATATAGAGTGGAGAGACCTTGGTGAACATCCCTGGTAATCAACGAAGATCCCAGATAGGTCATGCCTTAGGAGTAGGGCAGCTACAAACACGTTCTAACAAGAAAGCAAGATAGTACATATTTTAGGCATTGCAATCCAAATAAACTCTTTACAACCATTTGACTTTGCCATTGCAATGTGAAAGCAGCTATAGGCACCTCACAGACAAATGAGTGTGGTTCTATCCTAATCAAACGTTTTTATAAAAACAGGTGGTGAGACAAATTTGACTTATGAGTGATAGTTTGACACCCCTTGGTCTAAAGGACCAAGTTACCTATAGATTGACTGTAGGAACTAAACTCATAATTACTAAAAAGAATACAGAGAAACCCAGATGCTTAGCTGTGTAGCATCACAATGTCTAGCATATAATAGAAAATTATTGGAGATGCTAGGTGACAGGAAATGTAATCAAAAACCAGGACAGGAATGATAGAAATGACAGAGATGTTTGATTAGGAGATAAGGACTTTGAAGCAGCTATTCAAATTTTGATTGAGTATTTAAAGAAAATGATTGGAATTACCAAATGATGGACTGGGAAACCTCAAAATCTAATTATAACTCTAAAATTAAAAAAAAAAAAAAAAAGCATCAGAAAATTTTCTAAAGTCACACATTGGATTAACAGCAGAAGAAAAGGAAAAAAAAAAATCAGTGAACTTGAGAACAGGGCAAATAAACTATAAAGACTAAAGTATAGAGAGGAAAAAAGTTAAAAAGATAAAGCCTCAGCCATCTGTGAGTCATCGAATGATCTTACGTAATATAACCTGAGTCCGAAGAAGGGAGAAAAAGAGAGTTTGGAGCTAAACATTTTTCAATTTTGGATGAAAAATATTAATCCACAGATACCAGAAGTTTAACAAACTCTCAAGTCAAATAAATTCAATGAAAACCGTAGCGAGGCATATCATGGTCAAATTTCTAAAAGCCAGTGACACATAAAATTTTAAAAACAGCCGGAGAAAAAGAAGCACGGCATTCAGAGGAAGAAAGAAATGAAGGCTGATTCATAAACCCTGAGAGCTGAAAGGGAAAAGAACGCATCTTTAAAGTGCCAAAAGGAAAAAAAAGAAATGATCGACCTGTGTTTTTTGCCTATCTTAGGCAAAAACATATTTTTTTGAATGATGAGAAAATAAAGGTGGTTTTGGACAAACGAAAGTAGAAAGAATTTGTTGCCAGAATTGATAAAGAAATGATGAGGGAAGGTCTTCTAGAAGGAAAATGGAATTTGAGGTCACTGCAAAATAAATGGTGAGGACACAAACAAAGGACAAGTTCCAGATGTGGTGAGTAGGCAGGAGAATAAAGGATTTTATTGTCTTGTTGCTTAATTTTTATATAATATAACCGACCAAACACAACAGGAATGTATTAGGCCTTTATAATATGTACAAACGTATGAATAATCGTCCAAAGGAAGGGATGGGAAGGTAAGTGGATAATACTGTACAAGGTTTTAAAATTAGACACTAAGTAATAAAGCAATAATTCATGGAAAACTATAAATTAAAGATGCATATTTTAATCTCCGCAATACTGCACACACAAAATGCAATAACAAAAAAGTAGCTAAAAAGCCAGTAGAAGAAAAACCAATAGAAGATACGAAATGCCATACAAAAAATTCTCCACTCATCCAAAAGAAGGCAGGAAATAAGGGAGAAAAATAAGAGCAAAACATAAATGGGACAAATAGAAAACATGCAAAAATACGGCAAATTTAAACCTGAGTCTCTCAACAATAATATTAAATACAAATAGACTACATAATTCATAGTGGGCAAAGATTGTCAGACTAGATAAAACAAAATCCAATTGTATGCCACCTAGAGATTTTCAGCTTAACAAATGACCCACTATGAATGTGGATACACAAGCTGGGCCCAGTGCAGTGGGTGAATCACCTGAATTCAGGAGTTCAAGACCAGCCAGAGCAAGAGCGAGACCTTGTCTCTACTGAAAATAGAAAAATTAGCCAGGTGTGGTGGTGCCTGTAGTCCCAGCTACTCAGGTGGCTAAGGCAGGAGGATCGCTTGAGCCCAGGAGTTTGAGGTTGCTGTGAGCGAGGCCCATACCACAGCACTCTAGCCTGGGCAACAGTGAGACTCTATTCCCTCCCCTCCCAAAATGAATGTGAATATATAAGCCACAGACTGGGAGAAATATGCATGGCCAATAAGGACATGGAAAACACTCAACATCATCAGTCATCAGAAAAAAAATTAATTAATACCACAATGAGGAACCATGCCATACCCACTAGACGGTCAACACCAAATGATAGGGAGCAGCTAGCTTAATCAGAATGTGACTACATCACAGGCAGGGATTCAAAATGGCACAAGTACTTGGAAAACACTGATGTTTTCTTTTAAAACTAAACATACACTTGTTCTATGACCCAGCAGTTTAACTCCAAGCTGTATACTATGAACAATGAAAACACAAGTTCATAGGGAAGATGTGTACAAGAGTATTCACAGTAGCTCCAAACTGAAAGTAGCCCAAATGTCCATCCACGGGAGACTACAGACACTAACTGTGATAAATTCTCGTAATGGGGTACCACCAACAAAAAGGAACAACGCAGCAATAGTGAGACCATGTGAACAAACATCAGAAATGTTGCGCTTATACCAAGTCTGATCAAAGGCAAAATTAACCTCTTGTCCTAGGTAGACACCCAAGAGAACTGAAAACATATGTTTATACAAAAACTTATGCACCAGTGTTCATAGCAGAATTATTTGCAATAGCTGAAAGGTGAAAACAACCCACGTGTTTATAAATTGATGAATGTATCAGTGAAACATGGTATTTCTGTACCATGAAATGCTTTTAGCCATAGAAAGAAATTACGTACTGGTGCATGCAGCATCATGGGTAAACCTTATGAAGTGTGTTAACTGAAAGCCAGACTCAATGTCACATGTTACATGATTCCATTTATAGGAAATGTCCAGAAGAGGCAAATCCAAGTTGTTCAGGGGTTGCAGGGACAGCAAGTTGTTCAGGGATTGCAGGGAGCCAGGGAGAAAGGACAGTAGGTAGCGGGGGACTGCTAATGAGCTGTAGTTTCTTTTTGGGGTGATGAAACTGTTCTGGAATTAGACATTGGTGATGGTACAACTTTGTTTATGTAATAAATACCACAGAATCGTATACTTTGAAAGTTTGAATTAATGGTACGTGACTTCTACCTTAATAAAAAAATGAATGTATATTGACCATAATCTGAATAACAGTTATGAGGCATTGTGGGTGAGGACCAACTGGGAAAAGACCGGAAAGACCTTTCTGGGGTGATGGAAACGTTCTGTATGGTGTTAGGAGTGAGAGTTTTACGGCTGTCTGCACTTTTCAAACCTCGTCCACATCACAGGTAATATTAACACATTTCACAAGGAAATTTTTGAAAATTGTAAAAACAACTGAAAAGAACTTAGTAAAATTAGAATAGGATACTTCCTTAATCTAGTATGACAATTTTATCTAAAACATAGTCTCAAATATACCTGCTAATATCTTGCTTATTCCAAAACCTGCTAGAATCATGTCATTGGAAACAAGAGAGAGACGCCTTGTTACAGATGTTTTAACAAGGTTCCAAAAGTGTTCACCAGTGGAATTAGAAATACATTGAAATAAGAAATGAGGTTTCTGTTTGAGACAGGAAGTGGCAAATACATTACCATTTCCACTTATTGAAATTGTCCACCTAAAAGATCTGAGAGATACAGAGAAATTGTTAGCATCAAAAGCATTCACTATCCTGATTACAAAAGTAATAGCTTTCCTATATGATAGTAAACACTAGTTAGAAAATCTAATGATGAAAATGAACCCACTAAAATAATTAACAAAAATAAAACGCCCAGGTATAAATTTAATATTGTAAGTGTTTAGGACTGATAAAAAGAAAGTTACCAAACTTTACTGGGGAAGATAAAAATACCTTTAGTGATTTCAGGATGGGTGAGTAGACTTAACGTTGTAATTCTCTTCAGTCTCAAGCAAATCCCAGCAAAGATTTCATGACACTTGACAAAAATCATTCTGAAAACAACAGAGAAGGCTCAGTGCTTGTGGTTCAGTGGCTAGGGCGCCAGCCACGTACACAAGAACTGGCAGGTTCAAATCCAGCCTGGGCCCCCCAAACAATAATGACAACTACAACCAAAAAATAGCCGGGCGTTGTGGCGAGCACTTGTAGTCCCAGCTACTTGGGAGGCTGAGGCAAGAGAATTGCTTAAAAGTTGGAGGTTGCTGTGAGCTATGATGACACAGCATTCTACCCAGGGCGACAGGTTGAGACTCTGTCTCAAAAATAAATAAATAAATAAAATTAAATAAAAACAAGGTGTATAATGTCAGGTGTACCCAGATCAAGTAGAATGATTTTGAAGTATTTCTTCTTTTTCTATTGTCTATAAGATTTGGCATGATCTGTTTTTTGAAATCATTACTTTTTTTTTTTTTTATTAAATCATAGCTGTGTACATTAATGTGATCATGGGGTACCATACACTGGTTTTATAGACCGTTTGAGACATTTTCATCATGCTGGTTAATATAACCATCCTGGCATTTTCTTAGTTATTGTGTTAAGACATTTATATTCTACATTTACTAAGTTTCAGGTGTAATCCCACCAATCACCCTCCCTCTACCCATCGTCCCCCCTCCCTCCCTTACCTCTCCCCCTTTACCCGATTATTAGGTTATAAAAGGGTTATATCTTTCATGTGAAAGCCATAAATTAGTTTCATAGTAGGGCTGAGTATATTGGATACTTTTTCTTCCATTCTTGAGATACTTTACTAAGAAAAATATGTTCTAGTTCCATCCATGTAGACATGAAAGAGGTAAAGTCTCCATCTTTCTTTAAGGCTGCATAATATTCCATGGTGTACATATACCACAATTTATTAATCCATTCGTGGATCGATGGGCACTTGGGCTTTTTCCATCACTTGGCAATTATGAATTGGGCTGCAATAAACATTCTGGTACAAATATCTTTTGTTATAATGTGATTTTTGGTCTTCTGGGTATATGCCTAGTAGAGGAATTATAGGATTGAATGGCAGATCTATTTTTAGATCTCTAAGTATTCTCCAAACATCTTTCCAAAAGGAATGTATTAATTTGCATTCCCACCAGCAGTGTAGAAGTTTTCCCTTTTCTCCACATCCATGCCAACATCTCTGGGCTTGGGATTTTTGTGATATGGGCTAATCTTACTGGAGTTAGATGATATCTCAAAGTAGTTTTGATTTGCATTACTCTGATGATTAAAGGTGATGAGCATTTTTTTCATATGTATATAGGCCACGTGCCTGTCTTCTTCAGAAAAATTTCTCTTCAAGTCCCTTGTCCAGTCTGCGATGAGATCACTTGTTCTTTTCTTGCTTATATGTTTGAGTTCTCTGTGGATTTTTGTTATTAAAACTGTTGGAGACATAGCCTACAAATATCTTCTCCCATTCTGAGGCCTGTCTGCTTGCTTTACTTACTGTGTTCTTGGCTGTGCAGAAGCTTTTTAGTTTGATCAGGTCCCAGTAGTGTATTTTTGAAGCTGCTTCAATTGCTCAGGGGGTCCTTTTCATAAAATACTCACCCAGACCAATTTCTTCAAGGGGTTTCCCTGAACTCTCTTGTAGTCTTTTTATAGTTTCATGTCATAAGTTTAAATCCTTAATCCAAATGAGAGTCTATCTTAGTTAATGGTAAAAGCTGTGGGTCCAGTTTCAGTTTTCTACAGGTTGCCAGCAAGTTCACCCAAGTACGATTTGTTAAATAGGGAATCTTTTCCCCACTGAATGTTTTTAATTGGCTTGTCAAAGATCAAATAATGGTAAGTAGCTGGATTCATCTCTTGGTTCTCTATTCTGTTCCAGACATCTACCTCTCTGTTTTTGTGCCAGTACAATGCTGTTTTGATCACTATCGATTTATAGTGTAGTTTGAGGTCTGGTAGTGTGATTCCTACTGCTTTGTTTTTATTTCTGAGTAATGTCTTGGCTATTTGAGTTTTTTTATGATTCCATATAAAACTAAGTATTATTTTTTCAAGATCTATAAAGTATGATAGTGGAGCTTTAATAGGGATTGTATTAAAATTGTATATTGTTTTGGGTAGTATGGACATTTTAACAATGTTGATTCTTCCCAGCCATGAACATGGTATGTTTTTTCATTTGTTAACATTTTCAGCTATTTCTTTTCTTAGAGTTTCATAGTTCTCTTTAAAGAGATCTTTCTCATCCTTTGTTACATAAACTCCCAAATATTTCATCTTCTTTGGCACTACTGGGAATGGAATAGAGTCCTTCACTGTTTTTTCAGCTTGACTATTGTTGGTATACATAAAGGCTACTGATTGATGAATGTTGATTTTGTAACTTGAGACACTGCTGCATTACTTGATCACTTCTAAGAGTTTTGTAGTAGAATCCCCGGTGTTTTCCAGATATACAATCATATCATCTGTGTAGAGCAAAAGTTTGATCTCTTTTGACCCTATATGGATACCCTTGATCACCTTTTCTTTCCTAATTGTGGTGGCTAAAACTTCCATTACAATGTTAAAGAGCAGTGGAGACAATGGGCAGCCTTGTCTGGTTCCTGATCTGAGTGGAAATGATTTCAATTTAACTCCATTCAATACGATATTGGCTGTGTGTTTGTTGTAGATGGCCTCTATCAGTTTCAGAAATGTCCCTTCTATACCAATTTTTTAAAGTGTTCTGATCATGAAGGGATGCTGGATATTATAAAAAGCTTTTTCTGCATCAATTGAGAGGATCATATGGTCTTTGGTTTTTAATTTGTTTATGTGGTGAATTATACGTATAGATTTATGGATATTGAACCAGCCTTGAGACCCTGGGATAAAACCGACTTGGTCATGATGTCTATAATTTTCTTTTCTTGTTGAGTCTTTTCCTGGTTTGGGGATCAGGGTGATGTTTGCTTTATAGAATGTGTTGGGTAGTCTTCCTTCTTTTTCTACATTTCAGAACAGGTTGAGTAATGTAGGTACTAGTTCCTCTTTAAAGGTTTGGTAGAATTCTGACGTGAAGCCATCTGATCCTGGGCTTTTCTTTTTAGGGAGGGTTTGTATGGTTGATGCTATTTCAGGACTTGATATTGGCCTGTTCAACATTTCCACTTGATTCTGGCTAAGTCTTGAAAGATGATGTGCTTCCAGGTATTGGTCAATTTCTTTCAGATTTTCATATTTCTGAGAATAAAGTTTCTTATAATATTCATTAAGGATTTTTTGAATTTCTGAGGAGGCTGTTGTTATTTCATCTTTGTCATTTCTGATTGATGAGATTAGAGATTTTACTCTTTTTTTCCTGGTTAGGTTAGCCAAAAGTTTATCTGTTTTATTAATCTTTTCAAGAAACCAACTTGTTGATGTATTGATCTGTTGTATACTTCTTTTGTTTTCAATTTCATTTAATTCTGCTCTAATTTTGGTTAGTTTTTTTTTCTTGTACTGGGTTTGGGGTTAGATATTCTTCCTTTTCCAGTTGCTTGAGATGTCCCATTAAGTTGTTAACTTCCTCTCTTTTCGTTCTCTTGAGGAAGGCTTGCAGTGCTCTAAATTTCCCTCTTAGGACTGCTTTTGTGGCATCCCAAAAGTTCTGATAATTCATGTCTTCATTGTCATTTTGTTGCAAAAATTTGGCAATTTCCTTCTTAATCTCATCTCTGACCCAGCTATCTCAGCATAAGGTTATTTAACTTTCATGTTTTTGTATGAGTGTGCATATTCCTGTTGTTACTGAGTTCAACTTTTATTCCATGGTGGTCCGAGAAGATGCAAGAATACTTTCTATTCCTTTAAATTTACTGAGGTTAGACTTGTGACCTAAGATATGATTGATTTTGAAGTAAGCTCCGTGGGCTGATGAGAAGTATGTGTATTCAGTTTTGTTCAGATGAAATGTTCTGTAAATGTCTGGTAAATCTAAATGTTGGATGGTTAGGTTTAACTCTACAATTTCTTTGCTCAGCTTCTTATTGGAGGATCTATCCAACACTGCCAAAGGAGTGTTGAAATCTCCAATTATTATGGAGCTGGAGGAAATCAAGTTGCTCATGTCTGTTAGAGTTTCTCTTATAAATTGAGGTGCATTGTGGTTGGGTGCATAAATATTAATAATTGAAATCTCATTATATTGAGTATTACCCTTAACAAATATGAAGTGTCCACTCTTGTCCTTCCTTACTTTTGTTGGTTTAAAGCCTATTGTGTCCGCAAATAGAATTGCAACACCTGCTTTTTTTCTGATTACCATTTGCCCGAAATATGGATGACCATCCTTTCACCCTGAGTCTATGTTTATCTTTTAAGGTAAGATGTGACTCTTGTATGCAGCAAATATCTGGCCTGAGTTTTTGTATCCAGGCAGCTAACCTGTGCCTCTTTAGAGGACAGTTTAAGCTGTTCACATTAATGGAGAATATTGCTAAGTCTGGTAAAATTTGGGATATATAGTTTTTTGAAAGTCCAGTGGACATTTTTAATCCTTTCCCCACTGTGGAAGTTGGAGTTTGATCAAAAGTTTCTGTGTGAGTTTACTTTTGTGGTAGAGCATTGGGCTGGTCATCATGGAGGATAGGTCTGAGAATATCCTGAAGATCTGGTTTGGTTATGGCAAATTTCTTCAACATATGAATGTCATTAATGTATTTAATTTCTCCATCATAATGAAACTCAGTTTAGCTGGATACAGGGTCTGAGGTTGAAAGTTATTCGCTTTAGGAGATTAAAAGTCGATGACCACCCTCTTCCGGCTTGAAAAGTTTCCGCAGAGAGATCTTCAGTCATTCTAATATTCTTCCCTTTGTAGGTAATGGATTTCTTAAGTCTGGCTGCTTTCAGAATTTTCTCTTTCATATTAACTTTAGTGAATTTAATTATGATATGCCTGGGGGATGTCTTATTCGGATTGAGTCATGCTGGGCTTCTGAAACTGTCTGCTATCTGAATTTCAGAATCTCTTGGCATGTCTGGAAAATTCTCTTTCATAATTTCATGGAGAAGGGCCTCTGTGCCTTGTGAGGCCACTTAATCACTTTCAGGGATTTCAATGAGGTGGATAGTAGCCTTCTTCAAATTATCCCAGAGCTCTCTGAGAGAATGAGCCATTTTTGTTCTCCATTTCTCTTCTTCTTTGAGAGTTTAGGAGCATTCAGAGGCTTTGTCTTCAATGTCAGAAATTCTTTCTTCTGCTTGCTCCATTCTGTTACTGAGGGATTCTATCGTATTTTTCAGATCTTTCAGCACTGCAAATTCTTGCTTCAGTGCATCAAAATCTTTGGTGATTTTGTCTTTAAATTCGTTAAATTCTTGAGACAACTTTTGAATTTCTCCTTGAATTTCTAATTTTAACTTTTGAATTGCTCCTCAAATTTCTAATTTCAAATTTTCCTTCATTCTATTAATCTTGTTTGCAATCCAACATCTGAATTCGATTTCTGACATCTCAGCCAGCTGTTTATGAATGGGATCTTCAGTTACATCTGCCATATCTTTCCTTGGGGAAGTTGATCTATTCTAGTTATTCACGTTACTAGAGTTTTTCTGCTGATTCTGCCCCATGATTGTTTTATACCATTTGATTTTTCCCCCAGAGCTTTTTCGAGGACCCATACAGTGCGATGGCCTGAGAAACTGGGGACCTGTTTAATGTGGTGGGGCTAAGTGGTTCTGTCTTATTTTCAGCTGGTCTCTGTTTGACCCTAGTGAAATAGTTACTCTTGGTTGAAGTCTCAGCTGTGGAGAAATACCAGCAATTAAGTCACCCTGAACCCCACAGGCAACGATTGGAAAAGGAAAATCAAACCTTCCTACAACCACACACCCAGGGTACCGTTTGAATTGTCCTCGGGCAATTCGCTCAGTTCAAAAGGTCCAAAGGTCAAAAGGTCAGTTGTCTCAGTCAGCACCTGTCTCAGGTGGGAGAGTTTAATAGGTCTCTGGCAACTGGATCACAGGGGTCTGTTGACAACTCATGTATGACTTGCTCTGGTGCTCTGTGAAGTCAGGGGACCCACCTAGCACCCTAGTAGGAGAGATAGGTCCAGTTTTTAGAGGGTTTCTCCCATGGAGTGTATTTGGAGGACCTTTAAATTCTGCTCATTTGTTTGTGGGGCACTCTGAGCCATTCTCATGGGGGAGGGGACTCCTGTCTGCTTGGTGATGGATTTTGTACTTTTTGTTTGTATCCTTGGGATTGCAGCTCACCTCAGCAGGATTGATGTGCATTCCTCAACCTTCTCTCTTGGTGCAGCTCTAATCCACCAGGTTACTTGCTAAATTTCTGTCCTTTAACTCTCCTTCTGAATGGGAGCCTCTGTGGAAAGCTGGCTTCAGTCAGCCATCTTGTCTCCACCCCTGTATTTATTGCTTATACTAGATCCAAAGTGAATATTCCTTGTCAGTGGGCAGTCAATCTGTGGTCCTTTGGGCACCCAGGCTTTTATATTCAGCTAGAAAATGAGGGAACAAGAAACAGAAGAGGCTTATTAATGCTTCAATTTGAGCCGTAGAATAAAATCACAGGTGAGAATCCAGACATATGGCCACAAGCAACTGCGAAGAAATTTTTTTTTTTTTTTTTTGCTGAGACAGACTCTCACTCTGTTGTCCAGGCTAGAGTGCCATGGCATCAGCCCAACTTGTAGCAACATTGAACTCCTGATCTCAAGCAATGCTACTGCCTGAGCCATATGATTATCTGGGACTACAGGCATTGGCCACAATGCCTGGCTGATTTTTTTATTTTTAGTAGAGATGGGGTTTTACTCTTGCTCAGGCTTGTCTTGAATTCCTGAGCTCAAGGGATCCTCCTGCTTTGGCCTCCCAGATTAAAGGCATGAGTCCCTGCACCAGCCCATGTCATTAATTGTTGACATAGATGTAGAAAAGGAAGAAGAAAAGAACTTTAGTGAACATACACCAGTCTTAGGTACAAGGTGGCCTTGGAGCCACCAGCCAAAGCCTGTTATTTCAATAATAATTAGCTTTATCAGTGATTTACTTAAAGAAATGAGACTTCAGAATCAGAAAAAAAAATAGCTTGCTAATTAATTCTTTGTTGTTAGTTCTCTTAAATTTCTTTCACTTGCATTATGAATTTTTTTTTTCCTTTCAAATTTTGAAAAGTTTGGAGCATGTAGTGAACTCTCCCTAAGGAAATATGACATGCAGTTTTTGCCAAGAAATTAGCAGGATGTAGGAATCTTGGTGTCAAAAATCAGAAAAAGGCCCAAGTTATATGCACTAAAAATTATGAAAGTGGCATTATAATTAAGTTTGTTTGTAGAGTAATTATTTGAATTAATTTTAAAAAATTCAGGAGACTGCTTTTTTTGTGTATAGTGTGTTCTCAGAAAATGTACTTTTAAGAAAAGATATTTTGATTACTCTTTCAGGCAGATCTATGAGAGTGTTAGCAACAAGGGGCCTTAACCTGGCATGTGTCAGGGATATAAGTCTGGTAGTGAAAAAGGTGATTTAATTTGGTATGTTTTCTGGAGTGAACATTTTTTTCAGAGACATCTGAATGGGAAATTTTGAGTTCAGAGAAGCCATGGTTCATGCTATGGTTTAAAAGTCCTCTCCAAAACTCCTGTTGAAATTTTGTTTCCAGTGTAATGATATTGAGAGGTGAGGCCTTTAGAGAACTGATTATGTCTGAATGCTTGTCCCTCACAGGTTGATAAATTCCACATTGCAGGAGTGGGTTAGTTACTAAGGGAGTGAGTTCCTGACATGCTCGCTTATGACTTCCACTCTTCCACTATGGGGTGACCCTCACCATGGTCCTGAACTTCTGAGCCTCCAGAACTATGATCTTTAAATTCTGTCATGTAGCAAAAATTGGACTGAGGTAATGTGTTTAGAGAATTAAAATTATATTGTATTTAGTAACTATTATAGCACATTTCTTGGAAATTAGCAAGCTGACTGTATTTACTATGTCCCAGGCACTGTTTCAACTGCTAGGGCTGCATCAATGAAAAAAATGGACAGATATTCCTGTCTCCATAACACTTAACATTGTACATAAACTATGAACATGGGATGATAGTGTTTTGGAGAAAAACTGAGAAGAAAAGAGTAGAGTTTGGAGGATTGCACTTGTAAATTAGGGATGGTCTCACGGAGTGAAGATCTGAAGGAGGTAAGGTGGTGAGCCATGTTTCTGTCCCAGATAAAGAGTCTTCCTGCCAGAGGTAACAGCAAGTGCAAAGGCTCTGAGATGGGAGTGAACTTGGTTTATTCCAGGATCAAGTAGGCCAGTGTGGCTGGAGCAGAGTGAGGGAAAGGAAAACAAGAGAAGAGAAGATGAGAGGGGAAACTTTTGGATGTTGAAAGGGGAAGGACAGAGAAGATGTTCTTGGAAATCATTGCAAGGACTTTGCTAGTCACTTTTAGTGACACAGGGAGCCAGTTCAAGGTTTCAAGCAGAAGAGTTATTAGATATAGCATACTTTAAAGCATTATTGGGTTGTGGTGTGGACCAGGATAATTGCAGTGGAGGTAGTAAACATCACTCAGGTTCTGGTTGTATTTTGATGCCCTATAGCCAGTAGAGCTTTCTGGGGGATTCAAAATGGCAATAGAGGGAAGTGAAGGAAAGAGAAGGGCAAACTTCACAGACCCAGAGGACACATGGACTTGCCAACTATTGCTATGGAAAATTCTGTGGGAGGAACAGTTTTTAGCAGAGTAAGGAAGGAGCTCAGTTATATCAGTTAAATTTATGATACATTTGATATTCTACCAGTTGTGTTGAATAACATGACTGAATATTTAAGTCTAGAGGTCAGAGAAGAGGTCTGACTTGAAATATGAAATCTGAGAAAACTCAGCAGATGATTTTAGAGCCATAAACCTGACTGAGATTACTCTAGACAGCAAGAAAACACAGAGAAGAAGACCAGAAATTGAGCTGTGGGGCACTACTAGTTGGGAGAGGTGATGGAGCCAGAAAGGGAGACAGAGAATTGGTAAACAGTTAGGTAGAAAGAAACCCCCAGAAAGGTAGCCATGTCTTAGGGATACTTTAAGTGAGAAAAAGTGTTTCCAGGAGGAGTTAGTGATTGTGCTGAATGTTGACAACTAAATGAGTATTGAGGAATTATCATTGGGTTTAACAATGTGGAAGTTCTTGGTGTTCTTGCCCAAAGCAATTCCTGTCATTGGTGGAGGGAAGCCTTTTCAAAATGAGATGGAGAGAGAATGGGGTGTTTCCTTTTTAATAATAGTGACTAGGGAAAAAAATAAATGATATAGAGAGACAGGGAAGACTTGGGCAAAAGAACATGGAAACTGGGGTACCAAGCAAAAGGGCTGGCATCAGACTGGGTCATAGATCCACTCCTTTTCGTGGGACTAATGGCAGAAATTATAGAAGGAATAGAGGTTTAAGTAGAAAAATAGAGAATATCCACAACAATCCTTTAGGAGAGAGAGGAGGATAATTTATATACTGAGGAAATCTGAGGGATAAATCCCATATCAAAGGATTCTTTAAGTCAGACATCTTGAAGGAGGAAGCAGAAAATAAAGGGTGGTGAATAACTGTTTCAGAAATGAATTAATTGATCTGTTTCCAACTGAACTGTGAATAAAAGGGTGTTGAATATTTTCCTGAGATTTAAAAGTATCATGAAACATTTTTGGGAACTGGAGGTTGTACATTTAGTAGGGGCATGTATACTGATCCAAGAAGGCCAGATTAACATTGACATAGACTTCCTCACAGTATGTGGCAAGACTAAATGAATGGTCTTGGCCAATTGACTTTGCTCTTAAAATATGAGCCAGTGAAGGCAATGGGACTACTTGGGTAAAATATAGCCCCTAGGGAGAGCTGGAGCAAGAGACCTGTGCATTATGCCTTCCAGACTTGAAAAGGGAAGTCAGATTTTAATAGCTTTGACTTACAAAATTAAAACCCTCCAAAGAAAATTCACCCTTTGCCAAATCCAATGCTAGACTTCAGATGCTCATAGTTCCTTCAGGTCCCTTGTGTGTTTTTGTTTGTTTGTTTTTTTCTTCTTTTTCTTTTCCTTCTTGCCAGTGTCTTTTAATTTTTGAGGCATAAGTACTAAAGGGCTTGCAACTTATCTCCTTCATAATTAGAAGGCCAAAGTGAAAGAGAGAAGAAAAGAGGTTTTAAGCATTTTAATTTAAAATACATTTTCCTTGCTATGGATTTCCCTACATTCTTTGTGTACATATAAATACACTATTTGTGTCTTGCAATTTGACTCATATACTTTGAAATCCAATACTTAAAAACATTCTTTTTTAGTTACGTAAGGCTTAAAAACAGTTCTGTCAGAAGTTGTTCTATTGACCCTAGGTGCCAAGGACTTCTTATTTTTCTTCCATATACCTTCATTTTTTTGAATTAGGTATCCCAAAGCTGCTGAACTTGATCTATCACACAGTCAGATGTCAGTATTTAGCAATTTTATTGCCACTAATGGTTTTTACACTTGCGTCGTTTTGCAAAGTTTACTTTCAAATCTTATGAATTAAAATTTCCATTCAGTATCATCAAAACAAAGAGGCAAGAAATATAGGCCTAGTTTTTTTCATGAAAAGAATATAAATATATTCATTAGCACATGTTTTTATTTTTTGGTGTTGGCTTGTGTCAAGAAGAAAAGGATTTAAAGATTATTCTTAAGAGTTGGCTGGGAAAAAGGTAAAGGGACTTAGATGCAAGCGTTTTGAGATATATTCCATTTAATTCTTACTGGATATATTTTAAAGTGATCTGTTTTCTTGAAGTATTCCATATTATTTTGAGTTTGAACATAAAAATGGGCAAATTAAGACGTATTGTAATTATTACTTTTGATGAGGAAGAGCTTTACATTTTTATTCCTAACCATGAATATATTGCTCATAGTGAAACATCCCATCAATAGAGAAATGTGTTACCTACAAGGAATAACCATCCTCACAATCTTACCTCCTAGAAGTAACCAAGCTTCACAGTTTAGTGTGTGTGTATGTTAATCTTCAGTTTTTAAAATGAGCTTAAAGTTAAAAAGCTTCTGTACAGCTAAGGACACGATCAATAAAGCAAATAGGTAACCTTCTGAATGGGAGAAAATATTCACATGTTATGAATCTGACAAAGAGCTCAAGCAAATCAACAAGAAAAGAGCAAACAACCCCATTAATCACTGGGCAAGATACATGAACAATCTTTTCCCAAGAGGACAGACAAATGGCTGACAAACACATGAAAAAATGCTCATCATCCTTAATCATCAGTGAAATGCAAATCAAAACCATTTTGAGACGTAACCTAACTCCAGTGAGGATATCCTACATCATGAGGTCCCAAAGCTGCAGATGCTGGCATGGGTGTGGAGAGAGTGGAACACTTATGCACTGTTGGTGATATTGCAAACTAACACAACCCTTTTGGAAAGAATTATAAAGTAGACATTCCATTTGACCCCGCAATTCTATTACTAGGTAACTATCCAGAAGAAAAAAAAAAATCATTTTATTTTAAGGACATTAGCATTCAAAGATCTATAGCAGCTCAATTCACAAAGATGTGGAAACAACCCAAGTTCCCATCAACACATGAGTGGATTAATAAACTGTGGTACGTGTATACCATGGAATACTATTTAGCCATAAAAAGGTGGAGATGTTGCATCTTTTGTATTTACCTGGATGGATCAGAGATACTCCTAAGTATTTCAAGAATGGAAAAACAAGCATCCCATGTACTTGATACTATGCTGAAGCAGTAGATCAACAACTACAGGCCCACATGAGAGAAAAACACAATTAAATTTAAGAAAGGGGGAGGCAGTCAGAGGAGAGGAATCTCAGTAAGTTTCTAACTAAAGGGTACAACGTAGGGAGTATATGGCACAGTTCCTGGATGAAGGACTCAACTGCAATTTGGACTTTACCTTACAAATGCAAACAATGTAACAATCTTATTGTCCTTTATAGTAATCCAAAATTTACAAAGTTAGCTTCTGTTTTAAATTTTGTTAATAAATTGTGAACCTATTTTAATATGTACTTGTCTCATTCATTTCATTGTATGAATGAGATAATATCAATTTATTTCATTAATATTTTTTTTAAAGTTTCCATATTTTGTTATTACAAGTAATGCTGCTATTTACATCTCTGTACAGATGAATAGATAACAGCACCTGTCTCCATAGATTTATTGGAACTAATAAATAAATACTAATACATATAAAATATCTAAAAGAATGCATGATACACAAGTGCTTCAAAAAGTTATAAATTTATTATTCTCTCTTCTTTTTTTCTTTTGAGACAGAGTCTCACTCTGTTGCCCCAGGCTAGAGTGCCGTGGCCTCAGCCTAGCTCACAGCATCCTCAAACTCCTGGATTCAAGAAATTCTCCTGCCTTAGCTTCCCAAGTAGCTCCAAGTAACTGGGACTATAGGAGTGCACCATGACACCTGGCTAATTTTTTTTCTGCTTTTAGTAGAGACAAGGTCTCACTCTTGAGCAGGATGGTTTTGAACTCCTGAACTCAAGGGACTCTCCTGCCTTGGCCTTCCAGAGTGCTAGGATTACAGGCATGAACCACTAGGCCTGGCCAAGAAATTTATTAATGTCTTTATTTTCTTTATTACTAGTGAATATGGCCATATGACAAATTCGTAGAAATGAAATTATTCAGTTGTTGAATATTACCAAATTGCCCTCCAAAGAGATTCTTATTAGAAAACAGTATCAAGATTTCTGAAGAAACTAAAAATAGAATTATTCAATTCAGTGTATAAGAGTTCTCTTTTCTCTGAATAAGAGCTATACTCAGGGAATAAGGAATATTTGTTTCCCTTCATCATTTAAATTAAACTTTTCGTTGGAACAAAGTGAATGCAGATGTGTAACTAACACCAAGTTCAACCGAGAGTTTGTATATATCACCCTAGGGACATCCCTTGAGTTCCTTCCTCCTCCTAATTTGTCCCTCCAATCCCTAAGTTAAGCACTATCCTGCTGTTAGCACCAGAGGTTAGTTTTTACTCTTTTATGTTTGGCTTCTTTCACTCCATGTTTTGTTTATATCAGATGCTTATGAGCACCCATGTTGTTGCAGGTATTAATAGTTGTTTCATCTGTATGGTATTCTACTGTAAGACTGCATTACAAATTATGTTATTGATAATGGGCATTTTGTGCATTTGGTTTATGTGTTTGCAAATAACACTACCATGATTCTTCCACACGTCTACAGGCCTTTTGGTGTGTATATGTTCATGTTTCTGTTGGACATTTCCCTGAGTAGAATTGTTAATTCATGTGATTGGTGTTCTTTCAGCTTCTGTTGAAAGAAGCTGCCAGTTTTTCAAAGTAGTTGTGTCACTTTATTGCAATGCTAAATTTTTTTTATTCATTGATCAGTTGATGGACATTTAGGTTGCCCGTATCTTTGCTATTGCAAATTGTTCTGCAATAAACATGAATGCAGGTATCCCTTTAATAAATTGATCACTTTTCTTTTGGGTGGATACCCAATGTTGAGATCACTGAATTGAATGATGATTCTATTTTTAGTTTCTTCAGAAATCTTGATACTGTTTTCCATAGTGGTTGTATTAGTTTATATCCTACTAATAGTGTATAAGAGTTCTCTTTTCTCTGAATTCATGCCAACATAGTTTTTCATTTGTTTCTTTTGTTTGGTCTTTTTAAGTAATAGCCATGTGGCTGGGGTTAGATAATATCTCATTGTGGTTTCATTTGCATTTCTCTGATCATTAGAAATGTTGAACATTTTTTCATACACCTGTTGGCCATTGGTATGTCTCTTTTTGAAAAAATGTCTATTCATGTCCTTTGCACACTTTTAAATAGAACTTTTATTTTCCTGTTTGAGTTCCTTTTCTATTCTGGATATTAGACTTCTGTAAGATGAATAGTTTGTAAATATTTTATTCCATTCAACATGTCATCTCTTCACTCTGTTAATTATTGCTTTTGCCTTGCAGGAGCTTTTTAGTTTAAGTTCCATTTGTCTATTTTTGTTTCTTATGCTTTGAGATCTTAGTGATAAATTCTTTGCCTAGATCAATGTCCAGAGACATTTTCTCTGTTTTCTTTTAGTATTTTTATTGTTTTGAGTCTTGCGTTTAAATCTTTAATCCATTTTGAGTTGATTTTTGTATATGTTGAGAGATAGGGGTCCAATTTCATTCTTCTGCATGTGGCTAATCTATTTCCCCAGAACAATTTGTTGAAAAGTGTTTTCTTTTTCCAATGTAAGTTCTTGCTGGTTTGTAGAAGTTCATGTAGCTATAAATATGTGGCTTTATTTCTGGGTTCTCTATTATGTGAAATTGGTCTATGTGTTATTTTTATATCCATATTATACCTTTTTGGTTACTATATGGCCTTATAACATCTTTTGAAGTCATGTAATGTGATGGCTCCAGCTTTGTTCTTTCTGCTCAGGATTGCTTTGGCAAGTCAGGCTTTTTTTTTTTTTCCCTTTGGACCCATGACATTGGTTCCTTGATGGGAATTGCATTAAATCAGTAGATTGCTTTGGACAAAAGGAAATTTAATGGTATTATTCTTCTGATCCATGAGCATGTGTTTTTTTTTTGTTTTTGTTTTGTTTTGTTTTGTTTTGTTTTGTTTTAGGATCATCTTTGAGTTCTTTTATCTTTGGTGTTTTATGGTTTTCTTTGTAAAGATTTTTCACCACCTTCATTATGTTTATGCCTAGGTATTTATTTTATTTTTGTAGAAATTATTGAATAAGATTCTCATTTCTTTTTAAGCTACATTATTATTGGTATGTAGAAAGCTACTGAATTTTGTACAATTGATTTTTTTATACTGCAATTTTAATGAATTCATTTGTCAAACTAAGAGTTTGTTGGTGGTATCTTTAGGTTTTTCTAGATGTAAGACTGTATCATCAGCAAAGAGGGACAATTTGACTTCTTTTACAATTCAGATGTATTTTATTTCTGTCTCTTACTTTATTGCTCTGGCTAGGATTTTCTGTACTATGTTGAGTAGGGATGATGAAAGTGGACATATTTGGCTTGCTGGTATTTTGTTGAAGGATTTTGCCTGGATGTACATTGGAGATATTGGCCTCTGGTTTTCTTTTTTTGTTGTTGTTGTGTTCTTGCCTGATTTTGGTATCAGGGAGATCCTGGCATCATAGAATGAGTTAGGAATATTTCTCTCCTCTTTCTTTGCAGTAGTTTTGGGAGAGTTGGTATTACTTTTTTGTTTTTTTACATTTGGTAGAGTTTTGCGTTGAATCCATTCAATCCTGGACTTTTCCTTGTTGAGAACTTTTTATTAATTATTTAATTTTGCTATCTGTTATTGGTCTATTTAGATTTTCTATTTCTTTCTGATCCAGTCTTGACAGGTTATGTATTTCCAGAAATGTACCTGTTTCGTTTTCTTTTTTTCTTTTCTTTTTTTTTTTTTTGAAGCAGAATTTCATTATGTTGCCCTTTGTAGGGTGCTATAGCGTCACAGCTCACAGCAACCTCAAACTCTTGGGCTTAAGCGATTGTCTTACCTCAGCCTC
>CAUYPK010030518.1:0-24188 GCA_963574355.1 Loris lydekkerianus
TTTTCACTTAATTAAATGTGCCATTAAATATTGTGGGTTAAATAGTTCAGTGGAATACAGTTCAGTTCAGCCGCCTACCTCTTCAGCTCAGCCGCGACTTGTGGACTGAGCTGAAGCACCGCCCCCTCAAGCAGAGGGCAGAAAACGACTGGAGACTACGTGCATTTGATTTGGTGTGTGCGCACCAAATCAAATAACCTGTATGACCCGAGTATAAGCCTAGTTAGGGGTTTTCAGCACAAATTTTTGGCATAAAAACTCGGCTTATACTCGAGTATATATGGTAAGCCTGTTTTAAGCTGGCCCTCAGGTGTGTGTGTGGAAGGGCTGGTTGAGGTTAAGGGGAGTTTTCTTCAGGAATTTGTAATACGGGTTTGGGATTCACTCACGTTTGGGATTCATATTTACACTACTCCCATGACTCAAAACCTCTAAGCTGAGAAAGCAACATAAAAAGATAACCCTGGGGTACCTGACAAAAACAAACAGGAGACATTTATAAAGTTGTGTATGCTCATACTCCCAAACCTACCTCCTAGCACCTATCCAGCTAGCTTTATGGGTTTGAAGAGGATGGGAAAATCAGAGTCCCTTCCTCTCCAGGAATAAAATTAGTTAAAGCAAAACTTTTTTAAGGGCAAAACAAAAGCACAAAAGAAAAATTATCCTTATAATTAAATCCTCCCATCTCTATGTCCAGCAATCAAATGATGAGATACACATAAGTAAAATAAAAGCACACTTGGGCCATATCTGTAGATTACAGAGGCAGTGGAGTGAAATAGCTAGAAGGAATAGGTCTGAAGTCAGAGACACTAGTATCTACCTCAGAAGGTTATTGTGAAGAAAAGTGAAAGTACATATAAGATGGACTTAACAAGGCCGGGTGGGGTGGCTAAGCCTATAATCCTAGCACTCTGAGAGGCCTAGGGGGGTGGATTGCCTGAGCTCATGGGATCCAGACCAGCCAGAACAGGAGTGAGACCCCATCTCTAAAAAACAGCGGGACATTGTGGCGGACACCTATAATCCCAGCTACTCAGAAAGCTGAGGCAAGAGAATCACTTGAGCCCAAGAGTTTGACGTTGCTGTGAATTATGATGTCACAGCACTCTACTGAGGGTGACAAAGTGAGACTGTCTCAAAAAAAAAGAAGGAAAGAAAAGAAAAGAAGCACTAATACTGTATCTGGGATCTTGTAAAAGACCCAGTAAATAGCTAACTACTCTTCATCATCATAATGAGCAGCAGTGTATTATTCTATCCAACAGAGCAGTACTAATTGCACTTGACATTCAGCTTATAACTAAAACAAATAAGTAAATAAGAGTACTGATATCTCTACTGATAATTTCAGAGTGTTAGATAACTAGTTAAATATATCACCTCTTCTATGTATGCTAATCTTTGAACTTTTAGTCACCTAAATTTTAGGGCTTTGTTTACCAATTTGTAGTAATGTAATCAATTGAACAAATTCACTACTTTGGATAGTAGTAATCTAGTAACTTACAGAAGCCAAAGTCATATACAAACTACAAAGCTTTATTAAGTAGGTTATTGAACCAAACAGACAAATTATTTATTTATTTTTGAGACAGAGCCTCAAGTTGTCACACTGAGTAGAGTGCTGTGGTGTCACAGCTCATAGCAACCTCCAGCTCCTGGGCTTAAGCAATTCTCTTGCCTCAGCCTCCCAAGTAGCTGGGACTACAGGTGCCTGCCAAAACACCCAGCTATTTTTTGGTTGTAGTTGTCATTATTGTTTGGCAGGCCTGGGCTAGATTCAAACCCACCAGATCTGGCGTATATGACTGGCGCCTTAGCCACTTGAGCTACAGGCGCTGAGCCAAACAGACAAATTATTATCCCCACATACAAAATGACGGTTGTCTAGTGTGTAGGAATTTAACAGGTTTGACTGTTACAGCCAGGCCTCAAGCTTTGAGGGGGGAAAGGGGAGGGTCATTTGAATTCAAGCTTTGATAATTTTATTGACCTTCAAATTATATCTGTTTATGCAGGAGTAATCACGCTCTCAGAAAGAGAATCCAAATAAGGCCAATAATTAGAAATCTATTTGCTTTATAAATTGTTTCAATAAAAGTGGCATAAAAGTAGAGAATCCTAGAATTGGAATCAGAACACAGCAACTGTCAGCCCAACTGAGTACGCATGAGATGGGGGATATGGGCAAGCCATTTGACTTCTCAGTCTCAGTTTCCTCACGTGTGAATATGAGGACTAGCTGAGATGAATGCACAGTCCCTCTAGCTTTAAGTGTCTATAGAGCATGTGAACCATAAACTGTAATATGGGTGAGGCTCCTACATTAGAAATTCTCAGTGAAGGACTAGGAACATCAAAGTCCCTAGGAAGGCATATATAACTTGAAAGGACATATCCAACTTATTTCACATTTGAAAAATATTTTAAACAATCAATTCACAAAATACAAACTACAATAAAAGTTCAACACAATCTTCCTAGCAGATGGAATTCTGCCTATTGATCAGTCTTTAACTCTCCCCAGTAGGGCTGGGAGCATAATTTTTTAAACAACATCTAGACTTGACAGAGATCATCCGTTTTCTTTGAACTTTCATTGCACCATCATCTTTCAGCATTTCAAAATATTTTTCACAGTAGTTACAACCTCCAAGTTTGTGGATGCTTAAATAATTAATTTCCTTTTTGATTAGTTGTTTCCCAGTGATATGTTTCCTCTAAAATGGGATGCAAGGTGAGTTATGTACTACTTCTACCTCTGTGGATTTTTCCACTTCAGCTTTTCTTCCTTGTCTTTAAATACAATAGTGCACTATATAATGATATTTTGGTCAACCACAGACCACATGTACAAAGGTGGGCCTGTAAGATTAAAATTGGGCTGAAAAATTCCTATCACCTAGTGATGTCACAGCAACCACAACTTTGTAGCACGTTGCCCTTACTCATGTGTTTGTGGTGATGCTGGTGTAAACCTACTTACTGCACTTCCAGTTGTATAAAACTATAACCCATAATTATGTAGAGCACATAATACTTGATAATGAAAATAAATGACTATGTTACCAGTTTAAGTATTCACTATGCTATAATTTTATTGTAATTTTTAAGGGGACTCTTACTTATAAAAAAGTTAACTTCTTAAAAAAAAAAGTAAAATAGCCTCAGCCAGGTCCTTCAGGAGGTATCCCAAAAGAAGGCATTGTTATCATAAGAGATAACAGCTCCACGTATGTTACTGCCCCTGAAGACCTTCCAGTGGGACAAGATATGGAGGTGGGAGACAGCAATACTGATGATCCTGACCCTGTGTGCGCGCAGGCTAAAAGTTTTTATATCTTAGTGTTTAACAACAAATTTAAAAAGTAAAAAAAAAAAAAAAAGTTTTAATAGAATAAAGTTTATAGAATAAAAGGAATTTATGTACAATAGTACAACGTGTATGTATTTTAAGCTAAGCATTCTTACAAAGAGTCAGAAGTTAAACAAAATTTAAAAGCTTATTAAAAAGTTATGGTACACCAGGCAAATTATTGAAAAAGGAAAAAAAATAAATTTAGTGTAGCCTAAGTCTATAGTAGTGTACAGTAATGCCCTAGGCCTTCACATTTACTTACCATTCTTACTAACTCACCCAGAACTTCCAATTCCATTCATGGAAGTGCCCTACACAGGTATATAAATTTTGTATTTTATATTGAATTATTTTACTGTACATTTTCTATGTTTAGATATGTTCATATTCATATTGTCTTATTACTGCCTACAGTATTCAGAACAGTAACATGTTTTATAGGTTTGTAGTCTAGGGAACTCGTGGCCTCATGTGGTACTTCAGATCCCCAAGTGTGGGCCCTCAAACAAATCTGTGAAGTTTGGATTCAATCAAAAGGCAGCACTCAAGGATCCAGAAAACCACACGTGGCCCCAAGGATGTATGTAAGTACGCTTTATGATGTTCACACAACAAAATCGCCTAACAATACATTTCTCCTCCCTACTTGCTAATCAACACTTGACTGTATCTCCATTCAACTCTATAACCATGAATGCCACACAACCTTCAAATCTCATTATTAACCTGTGTCTCACAAAAATATAAGTTAATAAATCTAATGAACATCCAGTTCATCATTCAATGTATCTTATATTCTTAGTATCCTCTGTAACTTTCAAAACATTGACACTGGAATGTTTTAAAAATCACTATTCAAAACCTAAAATTACCTTTTTTTTTTTTTTAGACAGAGTCTGACTTTGTCACCCTCAGTAGAGTGTCATGGCATCACAGCTCACAGCAACCTCAAACTCTTGGGCCTAAGCGATTCTCTCGCCTCAGTCTCCCAAGTAGCTGGGATTACAGGTGTCAGCCACAACTCCCAGCTATTCTGTTTGTTTGTTTGCAGTTGTCATTGTTGTTTAGCAGGCCAGGGCTGTGTTTGAACCAGCCATCCACAGTGTATGTGGCGGGCACCCTAACCATTGAGCTACAGGCGCCAAGCCTAAAATTACCTAAGATACTTTCATTTAATCGGGCATAAGGTATACTTCAAAGTGGAACAATAATCAAAATGCATTTTGTATATACAAAGTCAATGGAATCTGCTTTACTTACCACAGCTTCTTAATGACAGGGTTTTTTTAATATTGCCTATCTTTTCATTAACATGAGAGCATAATTGTTCCAGATCTGAGGAGGCCATCCTTGTAAGTCTCTGGAGAAGAAAATATAAACACATATTTTTCTTGTCTTTTACCAAAAAAGCCAGACAAATTTCTGTTCACTTTCAAAATCCAAGAATATATTGGATAACTATAACACAATAGTAAAGAATAGTAAATATGGAGTATATCATATCTCCTTGAAGGGAATGTACAAAAACTTAAGAGCAATTTCTTTCAATTCTACAAAATTCAGTTTCTAATCAAAGTACAGTACTGACTTATCTCGGAGATTTCGGCAGTCGATGGATCCCGAATTTGTTCTGTAAAATTTGGATTCAGTCAAAAATACCCCCTCAAGGGTCCAGAAGGCCACAAGTTCTCCACCCGGATATAGAGGGTTATTAAGGATTTAGGAGGACAAACGCACTATTTATATACAAAGACAACATTGGTATTTTCTTTAAAACGCAAAGTACGCACACATTTTAAAGAAACACACCTCTCAAAGGACAGGACAGGGAAACCAACCACTTTCCTGTTCAGGCTGGGGTCAGTAAGAAGGCAGAGAGAGGGGAAAAGAACTCGGTTGCTATTCACCGAGGGTGAGTGAGAAGGGCGGTCGAAAGTATCCAGCTAAGTCAAGTCCGGTTCTCCGGCGCGCCCCGCGGTCCCAGCCCTCCACGCAAGGCTTCAGGCCGTTTCTGAGGCAGGATCCGCAACACCCAGACGCCAACCTCAAGCTGGTCCGGAGTAAACAGCCTACTCGTAGGTGGGTCGCGAGGCACAGACACCCCAGTCTCAGACCGAAGCCCGGGTTCGCGAGACTAGATTCCGAGGACAAAATTCAAACGGCCCGCCGGATCCCAACCCCACAAAGGCGCATAGCCGCACAAGCGCAGGCGCACAACCGCACAAGCGCAGGCGCACAACCGCACACCGCTGCGCTGGTTCCGGGACTGTACACGATTTCAAGTCCTCTCGACCACAGATAGGCGTGGCCGAGGGCGGGACTACCCCCGGGTAGAGGCGGGGCGGCGCCCTTCCTACTTCCTTTGATAAGTGTTAAGCTTATGTCACCTACTGAGTCTGGACCGCGGCTCACGTCTGAATCCAGAGCCCCGGGATAAAATAGCGAGCTAAAACAGTGGTTCTAAAAATGCTGCACATCAGAGTCACTAGGGGAAGGGTTTACCAAACTCTAAAGCCTAGGGCGTATCCTAAATCAATGAAATCTGACACCCAAGAGGTGAGAGTCCATCCCTAGTCCTGAAACGGTTGCAGTAGAAGCAAATATGCCAAGCAGGTTAACGATGTTACATGCACTGCAATTCTGTTATAAGATTTTTTCCCCGTATTTTTAACACTCTTAAATGGAACAGAAACTGTCCTAGGCAGCTCAGGCTGCTATAACAGGAGCCCATAGGTAAGTCCTAGATCCAGGTGTCAGCTGATTCAGCTCCTGGTGAGGGATGTCTGACTGCTTACAGCTGCCTTCTCACTCTGTCTTCATGTGGTGGTGATGGTGGGGAGGGGTGCCGAGAGAGAGAGAGCTTCCTCTTATAAGGCCATCAATCCTGCAAGATTAGGGGACTACCCTTAAAACCTCATTAATCTTATTACTTCCTAAAAATTCTATCTCCAAATTCAGTTGCATTGGCGGTTAAGGCTTCAACATATGAATTTTGCAGAAATACAATTCAGTCTATAGCATATACACCTTTTTTTTTTTTTTTTTTACTATGAAAGATTAAACTTTTTATGTCTCTAGCTGTTAGAGTCTAGCATTTTAATGTTGATACAGGGCAGGTGGCGCCCCTGGCAGCTCATGCCATGCTGGCTGGCCTGCAAGAATCTGCCTCGCCTTCTGCCTCGCTGCCCCAGGGATCTTGGAGCAGCATACAGGGAGGCGAGGGCCGAAGATCCATGTGCGGCAGAGAGGGGCAAGCGTGATGGAAGCCCGCAGGTTCCTAGTTAGTTCAGAGGGACCTCGGCACAGTCCCCGCTGCTGCCCCAGCCATCTCTACTTTCCCCTTGTTTCCGGGTGCAGTGCTGCAGAAGGCTGGGACACACACACAGCTTCTGGGACTGGGTTGGCCCAGTGCCGGTTCCCTGTTCAGGGCTGAACAGGGAAACCCCATTTCCTAGACCAGGTCAATTTCACATAAGTTTCCTAGGCCTGGGAAATTTTATGAAGGGAAGGCACATTTTGCCCCGAGTGTAAGTGACTGTATTCATTCATTTGTCAACACATTCATTAACCTTGCCCCAATGAAAGGGGACTGATCCATTCAGTCCTAGATCCATTCAGGCTAGACCAAGGACCCAAGCATCTAAGGGGAGATTTTTTTCTGACTTAGGTTTTTCCCTCTGCCAGAAGCTCTGGTACTTTTTCTGTATTCTTTTCTGTAAAATAAATCCTGTCTTATCACTGATGTGTTGTCCTTGGATTCAATCTTTGAATCTGCCAGACCAAGGACCTACTGAAGAAAAAATTCCGGTGACAATGTGACAAAATGGGTTTAGAGAATAAGAAGATAAGATGAGAGGGTCATCTGTCTGCTGAGGGGAAGGGGCAAAGACAAATGTGAGGAAATTTACTTAATCATTTCCCAATAATAGTAGGAAAATCTGTGTTCTTCCCAGTTCACATATTCTAGGGGATGGTTGCTACATAAGGGGAAATACAATAACGGTGTAGGAACAATTCCTCCAATCCTGACAGACTGCAGATGAACTTATCTCAAAGGAGACTCAGAGCTGACTGAAAACTAGAGCATTGCTTTCTATTTAAAGAAGAAAAATGTATTAATATAGCAGCTTTGTATACAGAATTTCTCCAGATTTTCATACCCAAAGATTTTAATTTAGCCCTTTTGCCATATGTTTCATTCATACAAATGAAAGAGTAAACACACTGTATCTATCATTCAAGGTCTTGGCAAGAAACAGATGGAAAATTCAAATAAGGTCACTGGAGGAGAATCTAATAAAAAGAACTACATAAAATGTGTGGGCAGTGTCTGGAAGGTAACAAGTGATGTGCAGTTCCCTGGGGTTTGTGACCTCTAGGAACAGTTATTATCTCTTAGCACAAAGACTAAAAGTAATGGAGGGGTGCAGCTGCGCGGAAGAGGTCACTGGGCAGGAACTGTGTGGCATTTGGTATAGGGTCTGAGCACAACTGTTGGAAGAATAAATACCTGCCTCCATTCTCCTCCCAATTATGGACATTTTGCTGATAACCCCCATCTCTGTTGACTGAACCTAACCTGAAGGCAGAAGGCAAAGGAAACCCTTGAAGCAGGCCATGCAAGTCAGCCCTCCCTTTCCACAACTGAGTCAAGGGCTAGGTGGAAATCATGGAAGCGCATCTTGGGGGGCAAATGCAAGACAGCCAGCACAAGCACTTAGTTTATGGCATTTACACACTGGGATACTTTGTGAATCTCATAAAATATTTCTCAGAACAGGTGTCAATACTTTGTAAATAAATATTTGAAATCAAGCACTATAATAAGTTGCTTAACTATATCTTGTACATGATAGAGATTTTTCCCAAAGCATTTAAAACACTTTAAAGCATATATTGCTATATTGGTATTTACAAAAGCAGGCAGTTGTCCAAGTTTTGAGGTAGAGACAGTAAGGCTTGCCAAGCCTTCCAGAAACAATGAATTGTGAAAACAGCTGCCAGTCAGATCTCTAATAATGATCTCCACAGAAAAGATAGGCAGGACAATTTCTATGTCATTTACATCAATGTTTTCATTTTGCTGAATGCATTTTAATCTCTTGGGCCAGGATATTTTTCTTGTTTACTTTCTAAAAGTTTTTTTCCTTAAGGAAAATTTAGTAATAAAAAAGAAAAACACAGGATTTCATTTAATTAATTGCCATTATGATGTCTAAGTCTATATAATGAGATAATTTCTTTGGTTTTGAAGCCCCCTATCTGTGAATACAGCCAATCATACTTAAAACACATTCTGTGTAGCAGGTATATTTGTAAATTTTGTGTACAGACCTAACATAAGGCTAAATTAATAATTCACATACTTCAAAGATATAATCAATTGCAAGATCTGGTGGTGTCCGTACCTCAGTGGGTAGGGCGCCGGCCACATACACCAAAGCTGGCATGTTTGAACCTGGGCCAGGCCAGCTAAAACAACAATGACAACTGCAACAACAACAAAAATATAGCCAGGCATTGTGGCAGGTGCCTATAGTCCCAGCTACTTGGGAGGCTGAGGCAAGAGAATCACTTAAGCCCAAGAGTTTGAGGTTTCTGTGAGCTGTGACACCACAGCACTCTACCCAGGTGACAGCTTGAGATTCTGTCTCAAAAATAAATAAATAAATAAATTGCAGATCTTAGATATTTGCAACAAAGATTTATTACACATTATTTGAGCACCCTAAACCTCCAAATAAACTACCTAGATAATCTACAAAATAATCAAATTACAATAGGAATCTTTTACATGATGCATTGCAGTATAATTATAGCAGAAGGGACAAAACTAAACATGGTGGACTTACAGTCCCAGATGCTGTTGGTGTTGAAAGAAACTGAGGCCTTTGAGGAGGAGTCTGAGCTATGGAAACCCCCTCACCCCAATCGACCCTGGTTGTGTTCATGGGGCGCAGCCCACGTGTCCCTGCCATGATGGTCAGAGAAGCAGCAAAGCTCAGTCCTCCTCTACCCATGGTCATGTGCACATACTGCTGCTGAACGTCTTGGCTCACTCTCAACTGACCCTGATGAAGCTGCTCCAGTGACTTTGGCTGGCATAGATTTTTACCGTTGCCTTTTCCCTTCTACCAGCATGGGGTATACCCAATGCTGCCAAACCATGTACCTCACCTCTTTGCTGGGCCTAGTGTTATCTGGCTATTCACCTCACCCAGCCACCCCCACTGCACACAGTGCAGTTCCTATTTGCCCTCCTGACTGTTGTCTGGGTCCAGACCTCTGCCTGGTCCAGCCCAGTTTCAGGCCTGTTTCTTCCACTCTAGCCTGACTCACTGCCATCTACAGCAGCTTTGGAATTGATAACCGCATCCTTTTTTTTGCATCAGTCACTCACACTTGTTATTGTTTATAAAAGTAGAATCAGAGTTGTGATTCAGCTGTCAAGAGGGCAGCCACACTAGGAGGCCAAGAAGCCGTGGTCAGGAGTGAGCTCAGGCATGATGGAAGGTCTCAGCCTCCCTTCCTGAAATGCCTACACAGAAACCCCACCGCCTGCCTCATCAGCTTTATCTCTCAGCACCGTTTGCTTGGAAGTTTATCTCACAGCAAAAGCTGCTCCTGTGCCCCTGTGTGTGACACCCTCGCTGGGGTCAAGACCCACGAGTCCTGATAGCCCATATACATTTTTTGAGTCCTTGCTCATGATGGTCTTTTGTTTATACCTTCTTTAGTTTATGTATCAATAATTTCTATTCATCTTCCAAAATCCAGCAAATAAATCCCCTCAAGCCTTCCTTGATTTAATTTAATTTAATTGGTCTAAAGGTGGGATTTAGGCACAGAAGTTTTTATAACTCCTTGGATTTTAATGTACCTTAGAGTTGGAAACCATTGAGGGATGAGAAAAGGAAGATTAGAAGAGAGGAAGGAGATTTCCAGGTACTCCCCTGAGGCTGACTGGTTTTCTATTGAAACACTGCATCAAAAGGGGCCTTAAGAGTCGAATTGTGCCCCCTCATACATGTAATTCCTAACCCACAATACCTCAGAATGTGACCTTATTTGGAGATAGGGACTTTATTGAGGTAGTCAGGTTAAAATGAGGCCATTAGGCAGGTCCTAATCCAATGTGGTTGTGGTATTTATACAGAGAGGAAATTTAGACATAAATAAAGCACAGAGGGAAGGTGACACGGAGAGACACAGGGAGAAGACAGCCATTGACAGGCTGGGAATCGGGGCCTGGAGCACAGCTCCCCTTACCCACAGAAGGAACAAACCCTGCTCACAGCTGTGAGACAGTCAGCTTCTGTTGTTTACGCCACTTAGTTGTGGCCCTTTGTTATGATAGCCCAAACAAACCAACACAGAGGGTAACTGGAAGGAAATGCTTCATGCCTTCCTGGATCCACTTGTATAACTAATGAGCTAAGACTAAGATGGGGCTGCCCCTGGGGATGGATTAAAACTGTCTCCACAGGGAAAGGTTTCTGTGGTCACTACATTCTGTTTAAGAAATGGGTAAGAATGTTCACTGAATCTATGTGGTTTGTCAGTGTTAAGCACTGAGTGGAGAGATATGCTCTGTGATGATGCCAAAAGGATGAGATATTACTATAAAATGGCATACCTGACCTCTGTGGTATCAACAAGGCGCCAAACAAATCAAACTTTTCTTAGAATGCTAATAAGACACATTTTTTTCCTTTATTTAAAATGCTGGGAGGCTCACTTGCCACATGGCCGCCAGAGGGCAGGGCAGCGCCACTCTTCTGGAGGTCGCCACTAGACATTCAAAGTCAGGACTATGTGGCCTCAGGTAGCAAGTCCACATGCTCTAGAACAGGGGTCCTCTAACTACAGCCTGCAGGCCACATGCAGCCTGCCCAGGACATTTAACTGGGCCGCTGGGTGTTTTTGCCACCCTGCCTGTCATGCTTAGCAGCCAACTTGTCCCTAGCCGCAGTGCACATGTGTGGAATGTGCGCCACCTCTCTGACTCTGCTCCTTCTCTCTGTCTCTCCCCACCCCTCCTTCTCTCTGTCTCTCCCCGCCGGGTGTTTTTGCCCTGCTGCTTAGCAGCCCTCTAGTCCCAGCCCACAGTGTGCATGTGTGCAATGTGCCCCACACTCTCTGACTCCCCTCCTACTCTTCCAACTCCTCTTCTCAGTCTCTGGTGTAATTGGAGGAGTCACGAGATTGCCAGTGCAGAGCCTGCTGCTGCCTAAGGATGGAGGTAGGAACAAGTTAGAATTTATTTATTATTATTATTTTTTTTTTTTTTTTGAAGTTAGGAGGTCTTGTTTTGCAGATAGGGGGCGCCTTTTATGACGTTAGAAGAGCCTTTTTTTTTTTAACTTGGTTAGTTGGGGGTGATTTCTGGGGGGTTGCATCACAGTGATAACGCAAATAGCGCTCGGCGCTAATGCAAATTGTCAGTTCTCAGAGCTAATGCAAATGGTCAGAGCTCAGAGGTAATACAAATAGTGCTCAGTGGTGATGATAATTGTAAGTGCTCTAATGCAAATTGTTAATGCTCAGTGTTAATGCAAATTGTCAGCAGTCAGTGTTATCGCAAATGGTCAATGCTCAGTGTTATTGCATGGGGGCCCCAAACTGGTAATCTGCCTAGGGCCCCATGGGAACTTAATCCGGCTCTGCAGACAGCCGAGGAGTAGGAAACCCAACTTAATTGACAGTAAGTGCATTTATATTCTGATTGCTGTTCAGTTGTGTGTGATGTTGTATGTTGTGTGCTGTGTAAGCCCCGGTTCTCACTGTTGCGATCTCTGAGCAGTGTGAGTTCAGGCATATGCTTGTATGGCTGAACTCGCATTAGATTTGGAAGAAAAAAGTCATATATGCCTTCTTTTTTCCTGCAGTGGAATCTGATTGCATGGGTCTTCTCACACATGGGATCAGATTCCTGTGCGAGTTCACAGATCGCAGTGTGCTTCTCACAGGGTAGTGTGAACTGGAAAGGTGGTAGAGGAACTGGCTCTGTAATTGTGCCTGTTCCCACACTGCACCAGTATGAGCCTGAGGTAAAAGCAGAGTTCCACCATATGGGCACTGGCGAGGCTGAAATGATGTGGACTGGCAAGGCTGCATTGATGGGCACTGATCAGACTGCATTGATGGGCACTGATCAGACTGCATTGATGGGCAGTACAGTCTATATGTCTCTGTGTGGGCAAAGTTATTGCTGGTATATTGTTTTTGGAGTGCTGTATATATATATATTGGTATTTTGCTAATACTAATTTGGAATCCCTAGGAAACAATGATATCCAGAAAGAGAAAAATTGACTCTGAGTGTAGGATATTCAAAGAACAGTGGGCTTATGATTACTTTTTCGTGCAGTATAAGGAAAGAGCTGCGTGTTTGATATGCCAGAATATAGTATCTGTGTTCAAAGAATACAATTTGCGTCGACACTATCAAACTCAACATAAAGATAAATACGATTGATTGATTGGAGAAGTGAGAAAAGATAAAATATTTTAAAACTGAAATATACATTGACAACTCAGCAAAATAGTTTTGTGAAGCAGAAGCAGCTAGATACTTCATCACTGCGAGCAAGTTTTCAAGTTGCCAAGCTAATAGCGTGCACTGGCAGACCATTTGTGGAGGGAGAATTTGTTAAAGAATGCCTTCCTTCTGTTGCCAAAGAGATGTGTCCAGAGAAGGCCGATTTATTTAGTATAGCGAGTCTTTCAGAACCCTCAATTACACAAAGGATTGAAGAAATGGGAGACAATTTGCATCAGCATTTGCAAAACTTGCAACAAAACTTTCCTATTTTTCCTTGGCACTCAACAAAATTAATAATGTTCATGATTCTGTACAACTTCTAATTTTTATTAGTGGGACGAATGACTATTTTGAAGTCACAGAAGAGCTTGCTGCACTGCAAAACATCAAAGGAACAACTACAGGACAGGACATCTATGAAAAGTTTTCCCAAACTGTGAATAGTTTGGAGCTAGACTAGGCAAAACTAGCCAGTGTGACAACTGATGGTGGTCCTAGCATGGTGGGGTTTAAGAAAGGAGTAATTGCTCACATTAACCAGGAGATGGACAAACACAATCATTCTCATTCAATAGCCATACACTGCCTCATCCACCAATAAGCGCTGTGTAGTAAATCACTGAAGTGGGACTCTGTTATGAAAACTGTAGTATCTTGTGTTAACCTCATTAGAGGTAATGCACTAAACCACAGACAATTTCAGGAATTTCTGTCTGAGCTAAATGTTGCCAGTGAAGATGTTCCGTACCACACAGAAGTCCATTGGCTGAGTCGAGGGAGAGTTTTGAAACATTTCTATGACTTACTTCCACAGATTGCAGCTTTTCTTCTTTCAAAAAACAAAGAAGTACCAGAGCTCAATGATGCAGAATGGAAATGGCACCTTGCCTTTCTGACAGATGTAACAACAGTTTCAATGTGCAACTTCAAGGAAAGGGGAAGCTCATCTGTGATATGCAATCACATGTGAAAGTATTTGAAGTAAAAGTAGGCCTCCTCATCAAACAAGTGAAGGAGGAAAATCTCTGCCATCTCCCCACAACTCAAAATCTGTTAGCGGAAAATCCATTGGTTGCATTCCCAAATAAAACATGTGTGGATTCACTGGAAAAGTTGCAAAAGGATTTCCAATTTAGATTTAAAGAGCTTCATCTCCATGAACAGGACATACAGCTTTTCCATAACCCATTTTCTATTGACATTGAAAATGTGGATACGATTTATCAAATGGAACTGGCTGAACTGCAGAATTATGACTCTCTGAAAGCTGAAAGATGCATTTAAGTCAAGAGGCCTTCCTAATTTCTATGCATCTCTCTCCTCTGACACATATCCTAATCTCAGGAACCATGCACTCAAAATGGCAACCATCTTTGGCAGCACTTATGTCTGTGAACAGACTTTTTCCAGAATGAAACATCTGAAATCTCCAACCAGATCTAGACTAACTGATGCACACTTGCATCACGTGTTACAACTAGCAATGACAAATATGGAATCGAACATTGACCATCTCATTAGCCAAAAGCAGGCCCATACTTCCCATTGAAATACTGGTAAGTTTGTTGATTTAACTTTACTTGTTCTTCATTTTAAATATTGTATTTGTTCCCATTTTGTTTTTTTACTCCAAAGTAAGATATGTGCAGTAGGTAAAGGAATTTGTTCATAGTTTGTTTGTTGTTTTTTTTTAAACTATAGTCCGGCCCTCCAATGGTCTGAGGGACAGTGAACTGGCCCCCTGTTAAAAAGTTTAAGGACCCCTGCCTTAAACCATATACCAAAGGTTCCTGTTGTCAGATAGAAAGAAAGAATTCTGATGCATCATGAATGATTAAGCACACCAATTCTGGAGACAGACTGAATCTGAATGCTGGTTTCCCACTGACTAGCAGTGTGGCTTTGGGCATTAAATCTCTGTGCTTTAATTAGAAAATTTATAAACAATGATAATAATTCTAGAAAAATCCTTTCTTCATAAAAGACTTTTTTCCAGAATTAAATTAGGCAATAAAAACAAAGAGCTTAGAAAAGTACCTAATACTTTGTGTATAACCAATTCACAGTAACTTATCTTGTGTCATATTCACCAAAGGAAAAGAAATCTATGCTACATAAATAAGACAAAAAGTCAGGAAAAAAATATAATTGAGCCCAAACCAGCTGAATTATTAATATGTTTCTGGCTAAAGCAAAAAAATGTAGAATATCTTGATTTCTTACATTTATACTTATTGCAAATTCATGTTATCTTATTTTCTAAATTCATGCCCTCACTCTAATGCTCTCTTGAAATCTATGGCACCAGTTAATAAAGAGGAATGTTTTCCTGGCTACCATAAACCTAAACTTAAAAACCAGGAATTAAGCAAAGAGAAGCCAGAATCAAAATTGAGAAATGAAGCAATTTCACTTTCATAGCCCTTTGAGTAAGTCACTAAGAAACACTACAGAGCCTTGGGGTTCATGGAATTCCTTTCAATTATTCACCCTCTTTCTGGTCTCCACACCATTGTTTGAACACGTAAAGCCTGCCAAAGGAGTTTTGTATTTGCTGCCTCTTTCCCTGAGAAACTATTCCTCTGGAAATTTCCATGGCCCTCATCTTTACTTTTTTTTTTTTTAACTCTCTACCCAAATCTTGCCTATCAGAAGCACATTTTCTTCACCACCATAGATAAACCAGCAATCTTCTACACTCTTGTTTCCCCTTAGCCAGCTCTATTTTTCCCTGTAGCACTTTTTACCCTCTAACATATTAAAAGTTCCTATTTGTATATTGATTTTCTGTCTTTTACTGGAATTAAACTTCCTGAGGACTTTGTTTTGTTCAGAGCTACATCCTCAGAACCTAGGATGTAACCTGGCAACTAGTTGATGCTAAATCATGCCTAAAAGTTGTGAACTCCCAGAATATAACTTTAGAACTAAACTCAAAGCACTAATCATTGTGGTTTTTACTTAAGAGATATCTAGAGGACTACTCCCTTTCATTCCACTGATAATCCAGAATTGAGTATGTATCCCGAATCTTTATGAGCAAAGAGATACACAGTATTTTCAAAAATATGTTAAATTTTCAGTGGATATTTTAATTCTAGCTCAAAATAACATTTTTCTTTTTCATTGGATTCATATTCTAGCCAACTCAATCAGTGTTACCAAAATTCCAGTTCTCCAACCTACATTGTGTTAAGTATTATTTTAAAATCTGAAAAATGTTGATTCCTCTGAGTTAAAAAAGCAGTGCTAAGTTTACAAAATGAATTATATTTTTGGTAATTATAAATGGTGCTTCTGTGAACATTCTCGCCTACAGTTTTTGATAAACAGAATACCTATTTCTGTTGAGTACTGTCTATGTAGCAATAGAATGGATGGGTCATAAGGTGTATGGATTTCAGTAACAGCGGACACTGCCAAATGGGCTGCCAAATGCTGCTGCCAATTTGAACTTTCAGCAGCAGAATATGGGTGTTGTTCACATTCTAACACTTGGTATTTTCTTTCTTTTCTTCAGTCAGCCAACCTGGTAGATGTGCATTCATATCCCATTACAACTTTAACTTGCATGCGCTTGCTGGCAAGTGAAGTTGACCACCTTCACATACAATGACTGGCCTCCGGGCTATCCTTTTTTGTTAATTTTCAATTAGATTATGTGATTTTTCTTAACAATTCTAAAAGTTCTTTACATATTTCAATAAGCATTAGTGTGTGTGTATTATAAAATAATCCAAATGTTTATGACAGTAGAAAAGAAAAATAAAGTGCAGAAGAATAAAGCATACTATGCAGCAATGACAGTAAATGAACTAGTATGACATCTGACATTATCTGACAGATATAATAAGCAAAAGAACCAGTCATAAAAGATATCTGCTGGATTATTCCATTTATATACAGTTCAAAAATAGGCCAAAGGCAGTGAGTAATTGGGAGAGACCATGAAGTGACTTCTAAGGTTTTGGACACGTTCTGCTTTTAGCTCTGGATAGTGGTTACATGTGAACATTCTATTAAGTTGCATACTTGTGATTGGTGCACTTTTCGGTGTGCACATTACTTATGCATCAAAAAGGTTTTTAAAAATACACAAAAAGTAAGTTTTGCTTTTAATTGTTATGTTTGTGTATCACACACAGAGGGAACAAACACATGCAGGCATACATTCATGCAGAAAGCAGAGAGACCAAAGGAAGCAACTAAAAGACGATATTGCAATCTTCAATCAGTTCAAACAAAGTCTTTACAGAATATCCTATGTGGGAGAATTAACAAGTGTGTCTAAATTTCTCATCGTGATTGAAAAGACATCCCTCTGTTCTATCTCTAAAGAATTAGTCTAGTGCTTTTTATCCCTTGAAATCAAGTGTACTTCCCTTCCTTTTTAGGTATGCCTTTGCAGACCTTACACACACACAAGTTATGAAGGAGGAGTAAGTCATATACTATTTTCTGACAAGAGTAGCTCAGGAATGAGTTCTTATTTACAAAACTCCCCTTGGCAACTAACATCCATATCAAATACTATTAATTAAACCATTGACTACTTTTCTTATGTGGCAAAACACAAACATCTACTGAGGAGAAAGATTCATAAAACGATGTGCTCAGAAAGCAACATTCTATTATTTAGAAAGGTTTGGCTTGTCTATCGGCTTGTTTCCAAAAGATAGTTTTATTTTAAAAGACATGTTGTTGAATACACATGCCTTTTAACCATGTGGTGGGGAAGATAACACTGATTTCTTTCGACTGCCTTCTCCTCTCTACTCAGCCCACTGTTGTCCAAATCTTATGAAACACGAGAAGACCCATCTCTCCCTTTACTGAACTGTTTGTTGTAGTAAGAGTCCTTTGATGAGAGCAGTTATGTAACCAAATTTTCTATAACTAGTAGGCAATTATTAAAGCTTTACGGTGGCTAGTTTTCTTACTGGCACCTTAAAAACTTTAATAAACTTTAAATTTATATAAAATACAACTAAACTCAATATGTAACTTTAAAATGATTAAAAATATACAAAAGTTAAGTGAAAATAAAGAGGTAAGATGTGTTCCCACTGGTGAAGGTTATTTATAGCTAAATAAACAGAGAGTGACAAAAAATTCATACACATTTTAAGAAAGAAAAAAAATCTATATTAAAATTGCAACATCTGAGTCATGTCTGACCTCGACAATTACAAGACATGCTCAAACATGACTTGTATTCATCTTTTATTATTGGTACTATAATTTTAAAAGTTTTTTTTTTACTTTCTTAAAATGTTTATACATTTTTTGGCACCCTGTGTATAAACATAATGGGAAGAACATTAAAGAAAAATCTTGGACTGGGGGACAGAAGACCTAATGCCAGATCTGCCACTAGCTAGTGGCATGCCTTTAGGAAATCCATTCTACCTCTTATGATCAAGATCAAGTTTTCAGTCTTCCAAATAAATAGAATGGACTCTTTTATATTTACATAATTTCATATTTCACATTTATATCATTTCTCAGAGGACCTATGTGTATGTATGTAAATTTGAATAATTTCCTTCATAAACTCTCAATGTAAATTTCCATGAAGCATCTATGGTAAAGCAACTCCTTAATAAAGCGTCCTCAGCTGTCTGCAGCAAAGAAGCATGCCCACTTAGTTTAGGGAGTAGCACAGGAAAATGTAGGACACGTCTGCAGATACAACATTCCATTCCTTGCTATATTGTATAAATTATTCATACCCAAAAGAATAGAAGATAACACATTTATGTAATTCAAATTCTTTAATCTGTGAAAATTTGCTAGCTTATGAATGCAGAGAATTCACTTTCCATATGCATTATCCTTCTGCTTACGTGTTCAGTAAAATATCTATATTTCGATATGTCAACTCTGAAATGAAATCCCCTTTGTAGTTAAGTTGGCTAAGAAATACAATTTTGTGTATTATTTTTCCATGGGTTAGGTTAGGTTCTAATTAGGAAACACAAAAATACCGACAAACATCTAAAATAGTTAACTCTGAATATAAAGGTGCCAAAACAATCATAAACAAAAATTTATTGTATCAGAAAAGACAAGGCTGTACGAATGAAGGAAGAAAAGAAGAAGGAAGGACATTAGAAGACTACTGAGCAAACTTGTTCACTATACAAATTAGAAAACTGAGGCCTAGACAGATGAAATGACTTATTGAAAGTGATACAGCCAATGAGTTAACAGAGGTAAGACATAGCAGTGTTCTTTCTGCCACATTATTAATATAATGCCTTATCAATCATGACTTGGTAGACGTGCGCAGTGAATCTTAAACAATACATATTCCATTTCTATACACGGTCCCAGTGATCCACTAACCCATCAAAAGATTAATTTATGATTTTTCTATGTAATCATTTACTAATTGAATTTCCTTTGATTTGGCATGCACAATGGAGCACATATGCAAAGAACTTTGAAGTAGTCAGTATAGAAGTATATAGAACCATCTTGAGTATTTATAATTTAGTTAGATAATTAACACTATACACAGTTCAACTACAAAATAAAAGACACCATCTCCTAAAATAATTAAATCTAATCAAGAGATAAAACATACAAGTATGGACAAAGAGGATTTGGGGAGAACCAGAAGGGGGGAGTTTAACATTAGCTTTAACTCTAGGTCCATGAGATCTTAGGGCTGAAAAGAACTTTTAAATACTCTTAACTTCCCACTATTGCTTGATTTGGGCTGTCTTCCTACCAAGCTAAGTTCAATCACTATGACAGTAAGGAACCTCCTAAAGAAATCCATTTTCTCCTTGGATAGTTCTATAGTATCCTTTAAATTGAACTTGTCTTCCTTTGTGTTTTTCTCTTTGGTCTTGGTTCTATACCTTAGAATCATACAAGCAAAGTCTAGTTCATCTTACATGACAACTTCAAACAGCAAGGGATTACTCTTCTATTCTTCAAAGAAAACAACCCACAGAACAATTAATCAAAACAACATATGACAGACTTTCATCTACACGAAAACACCAATCATGACTCTCTGAACAGACTCTCAAGTATTTCTAACTCCCACAAACCAGGGCAACCAGGGTTTAACACAGCGCTGGGTGTTATAACCACTATGAGACCAACACTTTTTCTTTCTAAAAATTGTATTTCTCTCAATGTCTAAGACATCAAAGTACTAAGCAGCCATTACATGTTATTAATTCACATTAATCATATTCTTGATTAAAACTTCTAATTATTTAGAATTTTATAAAGTAAGGTAACATCTGAGACGAGCTGAAGAACTAGTGAAATACGGATATATTAATATAAAGCAGGAAGTTGGCATCTCCAAGGATAAACATTTCTAACCATAAATAATGGCTAAAGAAGGTATGGAACAAGGGCAAGTCAGCCTTTTCAAAGTGAGTAGTTGCACATAAAGTTTGGAATATAGATTATGAAGACCCATAAAAAGCAGGTAAAATGTACTGGATTCATCAAGTAATAAGGAGATAGTGCAGACATAAGAATAACAAGATGTGAGATATCTAACCCCCGTGAGAACAGTCACATCACAAAGTCCCAAGCTGCAGATGCTAGTGTGGATGTGGAGAAAAAGGAACACTTTTACATTGCTTGTGGCATTGAAAACTAATACAGCCTCCTTGGAAAGAAAGATGGAGAATCCTCAAAGAACTCAAAACAGACCTTCCATTTAACCCTACAATCCCATTACTAGGCATCTACCCAGAAGAAAAATAAATCCTTTTATCACAAGGATGTCTACATTAGATTGTTCACTGCAGCTCAATTTATAATCACCAAGATGTAGAAACAACCTAAGTGCCCACCAACCCAGGTATGGATTAATAAACTTAGGGTATATGTACACCATGGAATACTATTCAGCCATTAAAAATATGGAAAATTTACATGTTTTGTATTAAACTGGACAGAGCTAAAACACATTCTTCTTAGTAAAGTATCATAAGAACAGAAAAGCAAATATTCACTGTACTCAATACTAATATGAAACCAGTAGATGAACTAATACACACCCACACTGTAGAAAAACTCAATTCAATTCAAGGTGGGAGGAAGGAGGGAAGCGGATTTGTGGGCTCCCACCCCTAATGGGCACAATGTAAGGGTAAATGGCACACCTCCGGCGGTGGGACACAACTACAATAGGGACATTACCTAACAAACACAAACATTGTAGCCTAATTGTTTGTACCCTCATATTAATCAAAAAATTTAAATATAATAATAAAATAAAAAAGAACCACAAGATGAAAATGGAAACAGTATGTTCAGATGAATAATAATGAGCAAAGAAAAAACAGGGTGAATAATTAGGAAATATTATATAATATTATAGGTTAAAAAATGATGGTAAGAGGAGGTGCAATGAAGACAAACTTGACCATGGCAGATACAGATCATTTTAAGAGAAAGGCAAGTTCTGTTTAAGTTTCATGCCTGAGAAACTAGAATAATGAGGATGCCAATTTCAAAACCTGGGGAATTATTTGAAAATGGAAGATAATTAATTTCTTTGATTAGCATGTCATTAAAGTGGAACTGTTCAAAAATAGTTAAGAAAATACAAAACTAAAAATCAGTAAAAATAATATCTAGATATATTATAGAATAACAATACAGGCAGTTTTGATTCAAGAGTATCCACTGTATACATTATCCATACTATTTTCTAATCAACCTTTCATCTTTTGAAATTCTGCTGCTGAAGATTTTTAAATAGTTATTATTAAAACAAAACCTAAGTATATTTTACATAGTAGCTCTCCACATCTATCCTCCAAAAGTAAAGACAGACATATTTTAATAAATAGATCAAGACAAACTTTTGAAAAACATAATTCTATGTTATTCTACTATTGGATAATGATAAAGCTATAATCAAATGCAATATATTAGAATCATAGAATTTTAAAACTGTTACAATCTGAAATGACCTTAAACATGGCCATCTGGTCTAACCACCTATCAAACACTCAAACTTTCTCTGAAATATGCCGGCCAAGTAATTATCCCACATAATTGGAAGCCTGAGTGCTTTCAAATACAGTGAGCTGCACTGTCTCTCTTCCCAATCAATTATACCTAGGCAGAACTCTAGTAGAAAGTTCTTAATTTGGAGCCAAAAATATTACTCCCCGTGTTTCTGTTCATTAGTTCTGCTTTTCTGTTATTAACCATCACTGCAAGCAACAAAGTCTACTTTCTCATCTACATCCAAGATTTTCAAAAATGTGAGAACTTTCAAATGTCTCAGTGCTTTTAGCTATATAAATTACTTCTACTATTGTCTTTTAAAAATACTATTACTATGTGGAAATCTCTCTAAACTTTATCTTAAATAATTCTATTAAGTAACACACTTAACATAAAATTAGTAAAATAAAATCGTTAACTTCTTTTTTGATAATTATATATGTATGTACATATGTGTGTGTATATATTTAGTATCATGACTATGATATCATGCAACGTTTTTTCAAAATGTGCTCTACCAAGCTATGTTTTCCCCTATTGAAGATTTTTAAATAGTTATTATTAAAACAAGGCGTAAGAATAGTTCTTAAACAAATGATTTCTATACTTCCGTCCTTTTAGACTTAGCCTATCACACTGTCCCTTTAAAATCATATTGGATCCTAGTTCTGTCGCCCATATTCACTACCTGTCCCAATATCACATATCCTCAGTTTAGATGAGTATTTCTTTTGTATAGTTTGATTTTAATCATTGAAAAAATGTTGGGTAATGATGAGGCCCAAATTTCGAGAGGAAACATAATCCAGGATGAAGATAAGAAGTTCCATGTATCTAGTTAAGCAACTCACCCAGTTTTCCTTTTATTGACACTGTATTTCTAAATATTGTACAATAGAGATCATATAACTTATTTTCAAGTACCTTGACAAAATCAAGACTGAATAATTTAATAAGATATAGCCAAAGAAAGACCTTAAAGTTTGGATTCACGGTTTAAACAAATTTTTATTATATGCATATTTTGGTGCCCGGTGCTACATTTGTTTTCTGATAATTGAGTCAAATAAGACACTGCTCTCAAGGAGCTTACAATCTAGTAGGGAAGGGAGACTATTATGGTTTATGACTGACATATGGTACTATAAACATTGGAGGCAATTATGGAAATGTGAAGGCACAGAATGTAGTTATCTACATCGGACCGACAGGGATTTGAGTCTGAGTTAAGTTTGAGGTCATTTGGAGACAGATTAAAATGTAGGATCTATGGATGCGGTTCTTGTTCTTCAGGGAGATCTGGGCCGGACATACACTTAGTAAGCGACAGTGAATAAATGGTAATTATAGGCACAAATCTGGAGAACAGCACTGAAGCAGGAGATAACTAAGGAAAAAAGAAAGTACTGGCATTTTAGGAAAAGGTAAGAATATGCACAGAGATGTGAAAGAGCAAGTGTGTAGTAGACTTGACTCCTGAGGGTTGGGCCGGGACAGGGACTGGAATGGATGGGGAAGACACTGCTGAGGCGTCGGAGGCTGTTCCATCTAGAGCCATGTGTGTGGGGACAAGCATCTGCAACCTGGCTGAGAGTAGAGTGGTGGCTCCTATCTGTAATCCCAGCACTCTGGGAAGCTGAGGTAGGTGGATTGCCTGAGCTCAGGAGTTGAGACTAACCTGAGCACGAGCCAGACCACTTCTCGACCAAAAACAGAAAAACCAGCTGGGTGTTGTGGCGGGCGCCTATAGTCCCAGCTACTTTGGAAGCTGAGGCAGGAGAATCGCTTGAGCCCAAGAGTTTAAGGTTGCCATGAGTTATGATGCCACAGCACTCCATGCAGGGCAATACACTGAGACTCTGTCTTAAGAAAGAAAAGAGAAGAGAAAAGGGGAGGGAAGAGAGTAAGGGAGTGGGGAGGAAAGGGGAAAGAGAAGAGAAGAGAAGAGAAGAGGAGGGGAGGGGAGGGGAAAGGGAAGGGGAAGGGGAAGGGGAAAGGGGAAGGGAAAGGGGAAAGGGAAGGGAAAGGAAAGGAAAAAGGAAAGGAAAAAAAAGGAAATTGCAACCTTACCAGAAAGCTATAGAGTCCTGAAAATCTCTCAATATGGAAATTACCTGACTAGATTTAAGATGTGGAGGATACACTATAGGCCAGGGGTGGCGAACAAGTTCGACTACGCGCTCGGAGATCGCTCCTCAGAGGTCCCTCCTCAGAAGCAGCATAACAAAATCCAAACTTGGCAAAGAGCCACAGTATACAAAATAATGATAAGAGGCAAAGAGC
>CAUYPK010030520.1:0-34967 GCA_963574355.1 Loris lydekkerianus
TGTTATAATAAAGAACACAGAATAACAACTAAATGAAATCAAACAATGCATGAATGAAATGAGAATTCAAAAGAAGCATTAATTAAAAAAGAAAAAAAAGAAGAAGCATTAATAAAGAACCAAAGAGAAATTTTGGGGCTAAAGAATATAGTAACTAAATTATAAAATTCAGCTCAGTGCCTGTGGCTCAAGCAGCTAAGGTGCCAACCACATACACCCGAGTCAGCGGGTTCAAATCCAGCCCAGGCCCGCCAAACAACAATGACAGCTGCAACAAAAAAATAGCTGGGCATTGTGGCGGGCACCTGTAGTCCCAGCTACTTGGGAGGCAGAGGAAGGAGAATCACTTGAGACCGGGAGTTGGGAGGTTGCTGTGAGCTGTGATCTACACCACTCTACCCAGGTTGACAGTTTAAGGCTCTGTCTTAAAAAAAATAATTAATTAATTAATTAATTAAAAAATTCATGAAAGGGGATCCATAGAAGTCTTGATCAAGCAGAAGAATCAGTGAACTCAAACACCTCACATGAAATCAAGTCAGAGAAAGAAAAAAGGATGAATAAGTGAAAAAAAGACTAAGAAATTTCTGAGATGCCACAAAATAGACAAATATGTATATAATGGAAATTCCAGAAGGAAACAGAGTGAGAATGGAATAGAGAGCTTATTTGAAGAAGTACTGGCCAATGACTTCCCCAATACAGGCATACCTCAGACTCAGGTGCACAGGTGCAGGTTCAGGTGCATACCACTGTAATAAGGCAAATATTGCAATAAAGCAAGTCACACAGATTTTTAAGTCTCCCAGTGCATAAAAAGACATGTTTACACTGTACTGTAGTCTATTAAGTGAGCAATAGTATTATTACATCTATAAAAATAATGTTCATAAAAAATACCTTCTTGCTAAAAAATGCTAATGATCATCTGAGTCTTAAGTAAGTATTAATCTTTTCCCTGGTGGAGAGTCATACCTCAATGTTGATGGCTGCTAACTGATCAAAGTAGTGATTGCTAAAGTTCAGAGTAGCTGTGACTGATTCTTAAAATAAGCAAAAGTGAAGTTGGCTGTATCAGCTGAGTCTTCTTTTCATGAAAGAGTTCCCTGTAGTATGTGATACTGATCTGACAGCATTTTACCCATGGTAGAGCTTTTTTCAAAATTGGAGTCAATCCTTTAACACCTTTATGCTGCTTTATTGACTAAGTTCATTGTTGTCATTTCAACAATGTTCACAGTATCTTTACCAGGAGTAGAGAAACTACTTTGTTCATTCATAAGAAGCAAATCCTCATCTATTTCAGTTTCGTCATGGGATTGCAGCAATTGAGTCACCTCCACAGAGTCCAGTACTAATTCTAGTTCTCTTGTTATTTCCACCACACCTGCATTATTTATTTATTTATGTACTTACTTTTTTAAATTTTATTTTTGAGACAGAGTCTCACTATTTTGCCCTCAGTAGAGTACTGTGGCGTCACAGCTCACAGCAACCTCCAACTCTTGGGCTTAAGCAACTCTCTTGCCTCAGCCTTCCAAGTAGCTGGGATTACAGGCACCTGCTACAAAGCCCGCTTATTTTTTGGTTGCAGTGTCACTATTGTTTAGCTGGTCTGGGCCAGGTTCGAATCTGCCAGCCTGGGTATATGTGGCTGGTGCCCTGCCCACTGAGCTACAGACACCGCCCCATACCTGCATTATTACTCCTCCAATAAAGTCTCAAACCCTCAAAGTCAACCATGAAAGTTGAAATCAACTTCTTCCAAACTCCTTTTACTGTTGATGGTTTGACACCCTCCCATCAATCAGAAATGTTCTTAGTGACATCTGGAATGGTCAATCCTTTCCAGAAGGTTTTCAATTTACTATGCTCAGATCTACCAGAGGAATCACTATCTGTGACAGGTATAGTTGTATAAAATGTATTTCTTAAACAATAAGACTTGAAAGTCAAAATGACTCCTTGATCAGGCTGCATCAGGCACGAAAGCAACATTACTATGCTTGTATATCTCCCATCTGAACTGTTGAGTGACCAGGTACACCATCAATGACCAGTAAAACATATGTATATTTGTAGGTAATATGTATTTTTTTAAAGGCAGGTATAGAACCAAGTATATCGAGAAACAGAAAGGTAGGTTTACAGATTAATAGCAGGTATAGGCTTACAGAACAAGATATATTGACTACAGACAGTGAACAGGGCTCCAGTACCAGGGCAAGTGGGCAAAGAGGTGTAGGATAATATTTAAAAATAAACATATCCTACATCAAGCACACAAAGTGAACTCAGTGTGAATTTAAAATGACTTGCTTTTCTTCCAGAGGCTTAAGAGACCTGGGCCCTCCTGGGATACATGCAGAGTTGGCTTCCCTGGAGTTATAAATTCGATAAGCCATTTCTCTGAAGCTGTGCACCCTGTGAAGCCTGAGATCAAAGGACATGCCATCCTTCCTCAGAGATACGGACCAGAGGGTTGATGTATGTTAACAACATATTGTCAGAGGTCTATAGGTGCTCTGTCCTGAGGGAAAGACACAGTCGTTACTACATACTGAGTAAACTGAGTGAACGCTTGAAGATATTCTTCTATTAAGACACAGTCGTTACTTCATACTGAGTAAACTGAGTGAACGCTTGAAGATATTCTTCTATTAACTCTGTTCCCCTGTGGCTACTTTCTTCTTTGTGATCTTTATTTAGATACCTGCCCAGAAATTAGTCAGTGTTTAGAAGAAGAGGTTTACTACAAAAGTGATTGTATTGATATGTTAACAGAATTATTTCAAGTTAATTTCAGATAGGTAAAATAAGATAATGATGGAACTAACAGATGATAGATTAAGTGTGTACGTAACTTAAAAAGTATAAAATAAAAACTCTGAATAAAGATTTTCGCTACACACCATCTCATCTCGTGTAGTCTGTTTCTTGACTTAATAATTACAAGAGCGAGTTTACACCCACAGCAAAGCTGCTGTTCATTTGCGTCTCGGGTCACGCAACAAGAGGCCACCAGTAATATTTTGAAAGGATTTTTTTTTTTAAGCAGTACATCTCAATGGTGGGCTTAAAATACTTAGTAAACTGTGCTGTACAAAGATGTGTCCTTATCCACCAGGCTTTGCTGTTCCATTTATAGATTACATGCACAGTATTTAGCGTAACTGTTAAGGGCCCCAGAACCTTCAGAATGATCAATGAGCACTAGCTCCAACTTCAAATCACCAGCTGTTTTAGCTCCAAAAACATAATCAGCCTGTCCTCTGAAGCTTTGAAGTCAAGCACTGACTTCTCTCTAGCTATGACAGTCTAAGATGGTGTCTTTTTTCCAACAGAAGGCTGTTGTGTCTACATTAAAAAATCTGTTGTGTAGTGTAGCCACCTTCATCAGTGATCCCAACTAGATCATCTGGATAACCTGCTACAACTTCTCTATCAGCACTTGCTGCTTTACCTTGCACTTTTACGTGACAGAGCTGGCTTCTTTCCTTAAACCTCATGAATCAACCTCTGCTACCTTCCATTTATTTTTTGCATCTTCCTCATCTCTTTCAGCCTTCAACTAATTAAAGAGTTAGGGCCTTGCTCTGGATTAGGCTTTGGCTTAAGGGAATGTTGTGGCTGGTTTAATTTTCTATCAGAACATGTTAAAACTATCCCTTTGCTTCATTATCATTCATGTATTCACTACATCAGCACTTTTATTTATTTATTTTTTTTATTTACTTTTTTTTTTGAGACAGAGCCTCAAGCTGTCATCCTGGGTAGAGTGCCATGGTGTCATAGCTCACAGCAACCTCCAACTCCTGGGCTTCAGCGATTGTCTTGCCTCAGCCTTTCAAGTAGCTGGGACTATAGGTGTCCGCCACAACACTTGGCTATTTTTGGTTGTAGTTGTCATTGTTGTTTGGCAGGCCTGGGCTGGATTTGAACCCACAACTCTGGTGTATGTGGCTAGTGCCTTAGCCGCTTGAGCTACAAGCACAGAGCCTATAGTAGCACTTTTAATTTCCTTCAAGAACTTTTCCTTTGTGCTCACAACATGCCTGTTTTGAGACAAAAGTTCTAGCTTTCATCCTGCCTTCCCCATTAAGCATATTCATTTCTAGCTTTTGAACTCATGAGAGATGTGTGATACTTCCTTTTCACTCGACCACTTAGAAACTACTGTAAGATTATTTAATGACCTAATTCAACAATCTCAGAGAATGGGGAGACCTCAGAACAAGGAGAGAGGGAAGAATGTTGATTCAGTGGAGGAGTCAGAACATACACATTTATTAAGTTTGCTGTCTTATATGGGCACCATTTATGGCACTCTAGAACAATTACAACAGTAATATCAAAGATCACTGATCAAACAGATCATCTTAACAAATATAATGATAATGAAACAATTGAAATATTGCAAGAATTACCAAAATGTGACACAGAAACACAAAGTGAGCACATGCTCTTAGAAAAAGGTGCTGACAGATTTGCTTAACATAGGGTTGCCACACAACTCCAATTTGTAAAAAAAGCATTATCTGCAAAGTGTAATACACAAAAGTATAATGAAGTGAGGTATGCCTGTACGAGAAAGAAAAAGGAAATCTGAATTCAGGATGCTCTTGCTGGGCACGGTGGCTCACACCTGTAATTCTAGCACTCTGGAAGGCCAACACAGGCGGAATGCCTGAGCTCAGGAGTTCCAGACCACCCTGAACAAAAATAAGACCCTGTTTCTAAAAAATAGCCAGGTGTTGTGGTGGGTGCCAGTAGTCCAGCTACTTGGGAGATTGAGCCCAAGAGTCTGAAGTTGCTGTGAGTTATGATGCCATGGCACTCTGGGGTGGAGGTGGGGAGACAAAGTGAGATTGTCTAAAGAAAAAAAAAAAGAGCTCTAGAAAAACTCCAAGTCGGATGAACATAATGAAGAACAAATTGGGACACATTATAATCAAACTGTCAAAATTCAAAGACAAAAAGAAATCTTGAAAGCAGGCAGAGAAACAATATTTGTCATCTACTAGGGTGTGTTCATAAGATTATAAGCAAATTTGGCATAACATATTCAAAGTACTAAAAGAAAAAGTCTATTAACTAAGAATGCTATACCAGACAAAATGGCCCTTCAAAGATGAAGAAGAAATAAAGACCATTCCAGATAAACAAAAGCTGAGGGAGTTTATCACAATAGACTGCTTTATAAAAATTGTTAGCTGAAACAAAAGGATGCCAGACAGCAACACAACAGTAAATGAAAATATAAATTCTCCTGGAAAAGTTAAATATACAAACAAATAGAGTACTCTAATGGTGGCACATAAATCACTTTTAATTTAGGTATACAATTTAAAAGATAAAAGAATAAGAAAAGCAACAACTACTAAAATAAATACAGTTAGATATAATCAGAATTCTTATGACATTAAAATGGATAGTAAGGGTGGTGCCTGTGGCTCAAAGGAATAGGGTGCCAGCCCCATATACCAAAGGTGGTTTGTTCAAACCTGGCCTTGGCCAAGAACTGCAAATAAATAAACAAACAAATAAAATAAAATGGTTAGTAAAAATTAGCCAATTAACCCAAAAAATTAGGAAATGAGGTACAGAGAAACAAACAGGACAAATAGCAAAAGGGCACATTTAAACACAGCCATATAAATAATTATGTTAAATTTAAATAAATTAAATGTTCCAATTAAAAAGCAGAGATAGACTAAATAGCAAACCCAACTACATGCTGTCTACAAGAACTGTACTGTAAATATAAAGAGAGGATGAAATTTAAAGAAGAAATAGGCAATGCAAACAGTAAGCAAAAAAAAGATGAGGCTATATTGATATCAAAGCAGAGTGCACGGCAAAGTACATTATCAGTAATAAAGAGGCATATTTCATAATAACAGGAGCAAAAAGATATGATAATGATAATGATTTATGTACTCAATAAAAGAACTTCAAAATGTGCAAAGCAAAATATGAAGCGAAGATTGACAGAAGTAAAGGGAAAAATAAAGCTCCCAGTCACAGTTGAAGATTTGTATAAAAAACACTTAGTAATTGATAGAAAAACGAGACTAAAAATATCAGCAAGGATTGTAAAGACTGAATATTATCATACAAACCTGAACTGACATTTATAGATTATAACAAGCATAGAATAAACACTCTATTCAACTGCAACTGGAGCAGTCACCAAGACGTTCTATATGCTGAGTCATAAAATGTTCAAAAATTTACATCTTACAGAGTATGTGCCTGACCATAATGAAATTATATTAGAAATCAACCATAGACATCGAGAAAATCCCCAAATATCTGATCACTAAACCAGACAGTTCTAAACAACCCAAGGGCCAAAGAAAGAAAAACAAAATTTAGAAAATATTTCTAACTTAATAGTAGAAAAAATATGATATAGCAAAATTTCTGGGATGAAGCCAAAGCAGTGCTTAATGAGGAATTCATAGCTTTAAAATGTTTACATTTAAAAAAGAAAGGTTTAAAATCAATAATCTAAGTCTCTAACTTCAGAAAAAGAATAAAGCATAAAGGAGAAAATAATAAAAATGAGAGGAGAAATCAATGAAATAGAAAAAAGAAAATTACCACAGGAAAAATTTGGTCCTTTGTAAAGATTAATAATATTGATAAATCTCTAGCAAAAGTGATTAAGAATAGAGATAAAATAAATTACTAATATTAGAAACAAAAAATAAGCCATCACTACAGACCCTAAAAGGAAAATAAGGTAGTGTAGATTTGTATTATGCCAACATAAGTTGGAACTTCATTTCCCAAAATCCTCTTCACCGAATAGTTCTTAGTTAGTGTTGACCACATGAATCATTATGTCTGAGATTTGAAAAGCAAAAATGAGCTCAGAATGTTGATGCATACTGTCACTTATCTATTGGTTCACCTGTTAGTGTGGGGCAGCACTTGTGCCTCCAGCTCTTGCTGGCTTCTGTCATCTTTCTTTTTTGACTCCTGAGCTAGAGAAACATTTAGCCAGCTTATTCTTCCCATTCATTAAAGTTGGTTGGAAATCTTAGAGGAAATAAGGGTCTTATGGTTCCAACCTATCCTCATGGATTCCAGCTCTTCCTCACAGGTTACGATATGTCTTTACTTACACCACTTCACATTTATCTTCTCTTCCTAATGTCCTCTTCTACCAACTTCAAGTTTCAGAACCAGACATGAAATCCACAGCCACACATAAATTCTTTTGCCAGCCTCCACATTTGTATTAGGTCAAATCCAAACAAATTTGACAACTTAGAGAAAATGGACACATTCTTTGAAATACACAAGTTAACCAGAGTTTACCTAAGAAGAAATAGATTAACTTAAACAGTCTTATAGCTATTCAAAAAAAAAAAAAAAAAAAAAAAAATCAATGAAACAAAATTACATTCAGAAATAGACCCAACATACACAGCAAAATAATTTTTAACAAAAATGCCAAAATAATTCACCAAGAAAAGTCCTTTCAATAAGTGAAAGTAGAACTGGATGTACATATAAAGAAAACAGAACTCAATCCCCTACCTGACACACATACATACAAAATTAATTCAAGAGGAATCACTTCTCCAAATGTAGTTTCCAAAATAAAATATAGGAAAAGATTTTGTACCCTTCAGGTAAGCAAAAATTTCTTAAGACACAAAAAGCACTATCCATAGAAGAAAAACTTGATGACTTCATCAAAATAAAAAATTTCTACTTATCAAAAGATATCATAAAGAAAATTAAAATGCAAACTACAAACTGGAAGAAAATATTCATAATGTACACATCTGAGAAAAACATATATAAAGCTTTAATGAAGCAACACATAACCCAATTAAAAACAAGGTAAAAGACTTTTAAAGACACTACACAAAAATATACCAATGACCATAAACACATGAAAAGTTACTCAGCATTATAACTTATTAGAGAAAAACATATGAAAACCATAATGAGATACCATTTTATATTTATCAGAATGACTACAATTAAAATACCAATGACACCAAATGTTGGCAAATATGTAGAATTACTAAAATTGTTATTCATTGATTGTAGGAATATAAAGTGGTACAACTACTGTGGAAAACACTTTGGATGGTTCTTATAAAGCTAAACATACATCTGCCCTATGACCCATCTATTCTATTCTTATTGTATCACCCAAAAGAACTGAAAATATTCATCCATAAAAAGATTTATGCAAGATTTATAGCCTTATGCACCATAGTCAAAAACTACAAACAATACAAATGCCCATTAAAAGGAGGATAAAAAAATTGTGTAATCATCCTAAGAATAAGCTGCTAATATATGTAATTACATGGATAAATCTCAGAAATATTATTTAAACTGAAAGTAGGCAGATACAGAGAATACATGCTGTCATGACTCTATTTATATGTACATGAAGTTTAGCAAGAGGCAAAACTAATCTATGATGATAAAAAAACAGGTAAAGTATATATCTAAATAGGTTTGAATTAACTGGTGGGAGTACAAAGAAACTTTGTAGGGTGATAGAATGTCCTACGTCTTGATTAGGGTATCAGTTAAACAGAAGCATACATTTGTCAAAATTCATCAAATTATGAATGCATTTAATTCTTTTTAATTCTACTTAAGTTATGTAGAATTCTCTATTTGTAAATTTTATTTGAAAATAAAAAGAAGGGTGTGCTCCCACTTAATGGGTACACTGTCACTCCTCTTGGAGGCACGATATAATTATAAGAGGGACTGTACCTAACAAATGCAAACATTGTAACCTAATTCTTTGTACCCTCAAATTAACCTGAAACAATAAAAATATTAAATAATAATTTCTTTTTGGAAGAAAAAAAATTCACTCAGAAATTTCAACATTCATTAACAGGATGAAATTATATTTTCCAAAGCAGATTTTGAAAATGATCCCAAGATAATTTTATCTTTAATCACTTAAATGAGGTTTAATAAAGACTCAGGAGGTTTGTAAGTAAAACTTAAAAGTGCTACCAATTTTATTAACATGAACATTGCTCTGAATGTAAGAATTTCTGAAACGTAAGGAATATCAACAGAGTCCTGTGGTCTCTGTTTTCATCTACCACAAATTGGTTTTGTGATGGCATCAACATTTTTTAAGAAGAATGATAATAAAGATTTGGATAAACAGAAAAAAAACCAGAAAGTAACAAAAAGCTTGAAATACAGTTGAAGAAAGGCATCATACCTGTTGGGAGTGGTATATATATCCTTTTTTCTAATCTCCTTCGCAAAGCTTCATCAATGTCCCATGGAAAATTAGTAGCCGCCAATACCATAACCATTTTGGAAGGATCGTCATTTTCTAAAGCTCCTCCAACTCCTACACACAGTAAGAGGGGGGGGGGGGAAAGACAGTGTTTTTCTTACAGTGCTTTTTAATTTTTTCGAGACGGAGTCTCACTATGTCACCCTCTGTAGACTGCTGTAAAGTCACAGCTCACAGCAACCTCCAGCTCTTGGACTTAGGCAATTCTCTTGCCTCAGCCTCCCAAGTAGCTGGGACTACAGGTGCCTGCCACAGTGCCTGGCTATATTTTTGTTGCAGTTTAGCCAGGGCTGGGTTAAAACCTACCACCCTCTGTATATAGGGCTGGCGCCTTACTCAGTGAGCCACAGGTGCCACTCAAGTCTATTATTTCTTTGTTTAGTTTCTTCATGGAAGAACTATCCAGAACTGACAAAAGGGTATTAAAATCTCCAACTATTATAGTGCAGGAAGATATCACATTGTTCACATCCATTAGGGTTTTCTTTATAAATTGAGGAGAATTTAGATGTGGCACATAAATGTTAATTACTAAAATCTCTTCATGTTGAGGGTTTCCCTTGACAAATATGTAGTGTCCATCCTTTTCTTATCTTTGTTGGTTTAAATCCTACTGTATCTACAAATAAAATTGTAATCTCTGCTTTTTTTATGATTTCCATTTGCCTGTGTTATAATGGCCGTCCTTCACCCTGAGTCTTTTTAAATCCTTTCAGATAAGATGAGTCTCTTGTGGACAAAAGGTATCTGGCCTGAGTTTTTGTTTCCAGTCAGCCAACCTGTGCCTTTTAGAAAACAATTTAAGCCACTCACATTAATTGAGAGAACTGATAGGTAGTGTAGTGTTTGGTTGTCATGTTTTTCAAAGGTCCAGTGGAAATTTTTAACTCTTTTGCCATTGTGGAGGTTAGTTTTTATGGATAAATTCTAGGTGAATTTAATGCTTTTTTGCTAGTCATTATGGAAAATGTGTCTGAGTATTTCCTGGAGAGATGGTTGAGTTATGGCAAATTTCCCCAACATGTGTATGTCCGTAAAGTACTTGATTCATCACAAATGAAACTCAGTTTAGCTGGATACAGGATCCTGGGCTGAAAGTTGTTTTGTTTTAGGATATCCAAGGTCAATGACCATCCTCTTCTGGCTTGGAAAGTTTTGGCTAAAAGATCTGCAGGCTTTCTAGTATTTCTCCCTTTGTATGCAATGCTTTTCTTAACATTTGGCTGCTTACAGAATTTTCTCCTTCACATTAACTTTGGCAAAGTTAATTACAATGTGTCTAGGAGAAGCTTTTTTATTTGGATTGAGTCTTGCTGGGGTTCTGAAATTATCTACTATCTGAATTTCTGTATCTCTTACCAATGTTTGAGAAATTCTCCTCCATAATCTCTTGAGGTACAGCATCTGTGCCTTTAAGACCATCCTCTTCTTCAGGAATTCCTATAAATCATATGTTCAACCTTTTGGAATGATCCCACAACTCTCTAAGGAAATGATCAACTTTTGCTTTCCATTTCTCTGCCTCTTTGAGTGCTTGGGCTTGTTCAAAAGCCTTGTGTTCAACTTCAGAAATCCTTTCTTCTGGCTGCTCAACTCTGTTTCTGAGGGATTCTACTGTATTTTAGAATTCCTCGAATAACCTTTTCATTTCCTTAAGCCCTGCTATCACTTTTCTCATTATGTCCATACCTTGATGATTTTGTCTTTGAATTCAGTAAGTTCTTGAGATAACTTTTAAACAACTTTGGATTTCTATTTCCATCTTTTCCTCCATTCTATTCATTTTACTTGTCATCCATATTCTGAATTCAATTTCTGACAATTCTAATTCTTCAATTTGTCTATGAATGGCATCTTCTGTTGTACCTCCTTTGTCATTCCCTGGGGTAGTTAATCTACTCTAGTTATTCATGTTGCCACAGTTCTTCCACTGGTTCCACCATGATTATTTTCCACAGTTTGGCTCATAAAGCTGGTAGGGTGACTGGATTGAGGGCCCAGGAAGTGGAGTTAACCAGCCCTTTACCAATGAGCTGGGGCTGGTGATTGTGGCTTTTCCCCTACAGCTTTACAAAGGTCCCTTTCAGAGCTGCATCCAGAGACTCTGAGGACCTGCTTGGTGTGATAGCACTAGCTGACTCTGTCCTATAGTCAGCCAGACTCTATACAATCCTAATGAGTTGCAGCCTACTGCAATCTCAGCTGGGGAAAGATACAAGCAGCTGCAGTGTCCACCCCCACCAGCAACAACTAGGGGAGAAAAATCAGTCCCTCCTGCTACAAAACGAGCACCACTCAATGTTGGAGGGTTCCTGGGTGGACAGCCCAGGGGAAGAGTTCTAATTTGATTATTCTAGGCAGTACAATCACTGCTCAACAGGGAGAGTTCAAAGGGTCTCCAGCAACCCAATAATAGGGATCCATAGGCAGTTCCCTCCTGAAAACACAAGGGACAGGAATCTGGTTCCCTCCAGTGAGTGATGGGGTCAGGAAGGTGTTCCCTGCCAAAGAGTCAGTCCAGAGGTGTCAGCACCTCCACACCCACCCCGACCCCCACCACTGCTGATGGCAACCCTACTGGGCTGGAACCTGGTTCCCTCCAGTTAGCAATGTATTTGGGGGGAGGTGCACTTGTCTGAGTAAGAGGGGAGTAAGCATCTCCTCCCCCGCCACATAGCATCCCAGGCAGCCCTGGGGGACTGAAGCCCAGTTCCCTCCAGTTGGCAATGGTATCGGGAGTGTGCCTTCAAATTCAGACCAGAGGCATGAGTGCCTCCACCCACACCATCATCATGCATTTCTCTCTCCCACCCAGTTGCCACCTTGCCCATGCTGCACACTGCCACCAGCAACCCAGAGGGGCTGAAGCCCAGTTCCTTCTGGTGAGCAATGGACTCAGGCAAGTGCCCCACCAAAGTCTGACCTGGGGCATAACCACCTCTGTAGCATGGTCCCTCTCTCTCTGAGAACCCCAACTTCCACTCGAGTCACTGTCCAGCAGCCTACAGTATGTCCAGGTCTCTTACAGAATTGCCAAACACTCTGGGCTCTGCAGGGGGTGGGCCTACAGTCCGCCAGGCAAAGGGGGAAGGATGGATTGGGAGTTCAGAGTTGCAGGGAAAATACTGGTTCCATTTTATGCTGAGCCAGATGATGCCTAGGCTCACAAGTGGGACCTCCCTGGAGGAGGCCCAGTGTTTATCAGCTCTTTCTGTGGGATAAAATAAGAGGTCCTTTGTTCCCTGCTCACTTGCGGAGGGCACACAGTGAGCCTCTCTTGGGGATAAAGGGTCTCTTGTCCTCTTGATGATGGGTTTTGTACCTAAAATTTGTTTTCTTGGAATTACAGCTTGCCTCTAGAGATGGTGTGCCCTTATCTATCTTCTTTTTTAGCTCAGCTCCCCACCTTCAACTTCATTGAGTCCATTCTGTCCATTATCTCTCCCTCTGGACAGGAGTCTCTGCTAAAAGCTGCCTCTAGTCAGCCATCTTACTTCTCCTCTCTTCTATCCCCATTAGGATACACTTGATATCCTTCTCTTGTCCAATCACTTTGCATAGGACTTACAGCACTATGTTGAATAGTAGTGGCAATAGTGAAAAACATCTTGTCTGGCTCCTGTTCTACATGGAAACGCTTTAAGTTTTTCTCTCTTCAATATAATGGTGGCTGTTGGTTTGCTCATGAAGGCTTCTGTCAAATTTTAGTAATGTCCCATCTATGCCAATTTTCTTAAGTGTTCTTATCAAAAAAAGGTGCCCAATTTCATCTAACGCTTTTCTGCATTAACTAAATCATGTAGTTTTTGTTTTTACTACTGTTTATGGGGTGAATTACATTTATAGATTTGCGTATGTTGAACCAGACATGTACCCCTGGATGAAGCCTACCTGGTTGTGATGTATTACTTTTTTGATGTGTAGCTGAATTCTGTTTGCTAAGAATTTACTGAATATTTTTACATTTAAATTCATTAAAAATATTGGTCTGTAGTTTTCTTTTTTTGCTGTGTCCTTTCCTGGTTTTGGTTGCCAGAGTGATATTTAATTCACAGAAGGAGTTGGGGAGGGTTCCTTCCTTCTCAGTGTAATGGAATAGATTCTGCAATATAGGTACCAGCTCTTCTGTCTGGTCTGGGACTTTTTTTTGTTGGAAGATTTTTTATTGTTTCAATTTCAAAAATTGGTATTTGTTCAAGTGTTCTGTTTCTACCTGACTGAGTCTAGGGAGGTAGTGTGAGTCTAAGTATTTCCTTCATATTTTCACATTTCTGGATATAGAGATTTGTGTAGCATTCAGTAATGATGTTTTCTATTTCTGTGATATTTGTTATTATTTCTCCCTTTTTTGTTTCTGATTGAGTTTATTCGAGATCTTACTTTTTTGTTTCTGGTTAATCTGGACAAAGGTTTGTCAATTTTGTTTATCTTTTTAAAGGTTCTTTTGCTGTGGGTTTTAGTTGTCATCTGATTTTGGTTATTTCTTTTCTTCTGCTGGGTTTGGGATTAGATTGCTCTTCTTTTTCAACTTCCTTTTTTTTTTTGTAGAGACAGAGTCTCACTTTACCGCCCTCGGTGGAGTGCCGTGAAGTCACAGGACCCACAGCACCCTCCAGCTCTTGGGCTTCCACGATTCTCCTGCCTCAGCCTCCCAAGCAGCTGAGACTACAGGTGCACGCCACAAGGCCCGGCTATTTTTTGGTTGCAGTTCGGCCGGGGCTGGGTTTGAACCTGCCACCCTCGGTATATGGGGCGGGCGCCCTACTCACTGAGCCACAGGCGCCACCCTTGAGATGATTCATTAAATTACTTTGCAATCTTTCAGATTTTTGGATGTGAGCATTTAAGGCAATTTCCTCCTCAGGACTACTTTTGCAGTACCCTATAGGTTTTATTTTATTTTTTCAATACAATAATTTTATTTCCCAACATACAGTAAACATGTATATCCAGTATGTGCTTTTATTATGCATTTATTCACAAATAACATCCAAATTACAATTGCTTTTATATTTAAGAATGTACTAAAGTTATCTTAGTTGACATATGAAAATACTTTGGACAGATAACATTCTGAATATATTGGATTGTTCACAGCAGAATTTGCTTTAGTTAGATGAGTTCTACATATTTAAAGCTTGGAGAAGCTACTACTTTTATACTTAATACTTCCAGATGAATAGAATGCAGAAATATTAGCTGGTATTCCAGAGAAATCTCATTAGTGTTTCTGGTGATGGAACCACTTATCCACAGCCATTGATAGTATGCAGGCAGATTCACATGGTGGTGGCAGAACATCCACAATGGCTTTGGCAGTATCAGGATCATACTTGAAGGGGATCTCAGACATTGTGGTATTCATGCAATTGATTCTTTTCCCATCCATTTTCTTAGTCACTAATGCTTTCCAACCATCATAAATGCTTTTAATAATATCAATTGCAAAGTCCTTATGTTTAAATTCTGCATTGAAAGCAAACTCATTTTCTGGTTTTCCATCTGGAACTTTGTGTCTTCTAAACCAGTATATAGTAGCTTCTGGGTAGCCAGGTTTTAGTTGTTTGACATCATAAATATCATAATTGGCAACATCAGGAGTGTCCACATTAATAGGAATGACTTTCCAGTCAGTTTCCCCTTCATCAATCATTGCCAATATGCCCAGAACTTTTACCCAGATTATTTCACCTCTTGTGCATACCTTACTTCCAATTTCACACACATCAATGGGGTCACTGTCACCACAACAGCCAGTATGTTCATCATTATGTCCTGGGTCTTCCCAAGTCTGAGGCCACATAGTTCCAGATATATCTTTTATAAGAGAACAAATTCACAACATAATGAAGTTTTGCTTTTTTCACATCCTGTTTAATTGGACTTAAAGGGTCCTTTGTAGCAATCTCCATTTTCTCATTAGACCAACATAGTACTTCAACTACCAGGTGGAACATATCCTTATCTTCAGAAATCGGAATATCATGAAATGGAGATATACATTGTCCTTTTTCATTTTTGAGGAAGACTTAGTATTCGAGGGTGAAGGGTATGGCATGCTCCTCACTGCTGAAGCCACTCACGATGCCGGAGACTGTGACTGCCACTGCTGCCGCCATAGAGCCATCAACCCACACGCAGCACCGACTAACAAGGAGAACTCCATGTCTGCGTACTGTGAGGACTATCCTACAGGTTTTAGTAGCTTATGGCTTGTCATTTTGTTTAAGCAATCTATGGATTTCAATCTCTATCCTCTCCTTGACCCAGGTATTACTTAGCAATAGGTTGTTTAGTTTCCATGACTTTGTGTGGGGATGAATGTTTCTGTTGGAATTGAGTTCTACTTTTATTCCACTGTGGTTGGTAAAGATACAAGGTATATTCTACTTTTTAAAATTTGTTGAGGTTGATTTGTGATGTACATACGATTGATCTTGGAGAATGATCCATGAGCTGATGAGAAGAACATACATTCAGTGGTATTGGAGTAAAAGGTTCTGTGTATGCCTGTTAAGCCCATTTTTTCTAGAGTAATGTTTAAGTCTAATGTTTGTTTAATTTCTGCTTGGAGGATCTTTACAGTTCTGTCAGTGGGATGAAGTCCCTAGGTATGATTATGGTGGTGGTGTTTATCATATTGTTCAGACCAAGTACAGTTTGCTTTATAAATATAAGTGCATTTAAGTTGGGTACATACATATTTATGATTGATATGTCTTCTTCTTGAATTGTTCCCTTGACCAACATACAGTGCTCATCTTTGTCTTTCTTTACTTTTCTTCCTTTGAAGTCAATAGTATCTGCAATATGAAAACAAATCCCACTTTCTTTTGGTTTCCATTTGCATGAAATATTGTTTTCTGTCCCTTTATTCTGAGTATTAATTTGTCTTGGGGGGAGGGGGATTAGATGAGTTTCCTGAAAACAGTGTATACTTGGCTTGTATTTTTATAATCTACTCAGCCAGCTGGCATCTCTAGAGTGGAGAATTCACTTAGTTTACATTTATTGAGAGAAATGATGAGCACAGTGGATTTCTGTTTGTCTCATTGTGTGGGACTCTGTTGCCTTATTTTATCACTTGGGCCACTGTGGTAGCTAGGCTTTGTCCTGTAGTTTCTAGGTATCTTTTCTTTGCTGGGATTCGCTGTATTGGTCTGTGTATAATAAAGATCTGAGTACTTCCTGAAGAATTAGTCTTATAGTAGCAAATTGCCTCAATATATGCTTGTCAGTGAAAGATTTTATTTCCCCATCAAATATGAAACATATTTACAGGATGCAGAATCCTGGGCCAGTAGTTGTTTTGTATGAGAAGATTAAAGATAGGTGCCCACTGCCTTCTGGCTTGTAAAGTATCTGCTGAGAAATCAGCTAGGTGTTAACGTAATTGGTTTATCCTTACAGGTCAGGTGCTTCTCATGCCTGGCTGCTTATAGAATTTTCTCCTTCATTTTGACTTTGGCCAGGTTAATTACAACATGTCTAGGAGATCCTCTATTTGGATTGAGTCACCCTGGGCTTCAATATCTATCTAATAGGTGTATGTCTGAATCTTGGGTAATGCTTAGGAATTTTTCAACTATAATACCACCAACTAGAGCTTTCATGCTTTTGGGACTCTCCTCTTCTCTTCTAAGACCTATAATTCATATGTTTGTACACTTCATAGGCCCATAACTCCCTAAGAGATTGCTGTTTTTACTCACTTCTGCATCTTTAAATGACTGGGTTAGCTTGAGAGCCTTGTCCTCAAGCTCTATGATTCTTTCCTCTCCATGGTTTAATCTATTATTGAAACTTTCTACTATATTCTGGAACTGTTTCAATTCTTTAAGCTCCATTATATTCTTTCTAATCTCCAGATTCTTGGTGACTTCATCTATAATTTTGTTTATTCCCTGTGATATTTTTTAAACTTCTTTCTGCTGTTCTTTTACTTTCCCTTCCATTTCCTTCATCGTATTTGCCATCCAAAATTTAAATTCCATTTCTGTCATTTCCAAAATTTCTTTATAGTTGAAATCTTCTGTAGCAGCTCCATTGTAATCCCTTGGGAAGCCGATCTGTTCTGATTCATGATGTTACCAGAAAGGTTTTTTTTTTTTTTTGGCTAGTTTCTCCTGTGTGGTTTCTGCTTCTTTTTTCCCTTCTACTTTCTTCTTTCTTTTTCCTCCTTTCTTTTGTTCTGTTTTAACAAAACATGAGCGTGGGGTTAAAATGAACCTGTTACTTGAATCTTGAACAAAATTTTGCCTCCTTTAGACTAGAAGAAGCTGTTCACACTCCAGTTGGCAGCAAAGTGGTGATGTAGTCTGTGGCCTTGTCTAGGAGAAGGTCGAGAATAGTCCTGTATCTTAATTACCTTTATTACCTTCTCCCAGGTAGAATGCACCATTAGACTCCATCTGTGTTCAGGAAATTCTCCTGAAGATGTAAACACCAAAAGAAGAAGAACACAGCCTTTATCAGTTAACATTTCCAAGAGAATTATTTGGCAGCTTGTTAGAAATCAGTATCGGTCTAGAAGAACAGGTTAAAAGCACAGGTAGGGAGGCAAATAGACAAAAGAGGGAATGACACATCAAAACAAAAGTGAGGGCTACAGAAGAAGAAGAGTGAGGATACTAGTTAACAATACTGTCCCTAAAACAGAAATTTTAAAATATTAATTTCAAAATAATGAATCTACTACTTACTTAAATATTCTTATAAAAAATAAGTATATTTTTTAAAACTAAAAATAATTAGTAAGAAAAATGGATTTTTAAAAAAACATTTTTGCAAATCTCTTTAATATCCAAACAGAGAATAGCTGGATTCATATCTGTTTCTGCTTTCTATCTTTTATGATATCCTACTTCTTGTAATTTCTGAAAAACTTTACTGTATACATGTGAAAGAATGAGAGTAAAACAAGCAAATAACTTTTTTTTTTTTTGAGATAAGAGTCTCATTCTGTTGCCCTAGGCTAGCGGGCTATGTGGAGGGCTATGGCATCATAGCTCACAACCACCTAAAACTCCTGGACTCAAGCAATTCTCTTGCCTCAGCCTCCTCAGAAGTAGCTGGGATTATAGGCATGAGTCACAACACCAGGGTATTTTTTTCTAGTTTATAGAGACTATGTTTTGGTCTTGCTCAGGCTGATCTCAAACTCCTAAACTCAAGGAATTCATTTGTTTGGCTGCCCAGAGTGCTAGGATTATAGATGTGAGCCACTGTACTAGGCCTAAATAATGATACTACTATGGAAATACTTTGGAACTTACATACTCTATAAAGGGACTCAAGGACCCTTGGAAACTTTGGATCTCATCTATAAAAACTTTGCTCTATGCTCCTTGAAGGCTGTAATAGTGTTTTCTTTGTAACTTTAGAACCTGCAATGGTACATGATTTATACAAGTACACAATAAAATGCTTTCTGAGTACATGAATAAAGAAATCACTTTTAAAAATTCAGGCTGCCAGCTGGGTATGGTGGGTCATTCCTGTAATCCTATAAAGGTCTTTGAGTCCCTTTATAGAGTATTCTATAAAGGTCCTTGAGTCCCTTTATAGAGTATGTAAGTTCCAAAGTATTTCCATAGTAGTATAAGACATTATTTAGTGCTAATCCTAGCACTCTGGGAGGCCCAGGCGGGTGGACTGCCTGAGCTCACAGGTTCAAGACCAGCCTTACACAGAGCAAAATCTCGTCTCTAAAAATTCAGGCTGCCTTCTAGTCCATTCATTGAAAATTTCCAAAGCATAAACTTATACAAAATTCAAAAAAGAAAGATAAATTTTGAGACAATAATTAAATATCAATTACCATCCATCTGAATGAGTAGTTCAGACTTTACTCTGCGACTTGCCTCATGTTCATCAGAGGTTCCTCTTCGACTGCAGATAGAATCTATTTCATCAATGAAGATTGTGGTAGGAGCATAAAATCTAGCCTTTGTGAAAATGTTTTAAAGAAATAATTCAATGATCACATAAAATAACCTGAATATTTTTTTAAATACTATTTTCTTTTAAAACATGGCAAAGGAGAGTAGAAATTTCTCACTGCTTTAATGCTACCATCTGGTGGTTAACAGAGGATAAATAAATCATTCACATCAAAAAAAAATTTTTTCTGAAAATGGAAGTTATATGGTTGGTGAAGTTAGGTGGCACATATACAAGGATTCATTATACTATTCTTTCTACTTTCATGTTTGGAAATTTCCATAATGAAAATATCTTTTAACTTTGTAGTACCATTCTTTGACTTAGAAAGTATGTATTAAACTTCTGTGTGTTCCTGCCCTATAATGAGGCTGGAAAGGCAGAGGTGAATAAGATAGAACTTTAAAATTATATATAATGTATTTAATTCCAATACAAACTTCCAATGTGGTAAAAATGAAATGTGTGTGTATAGATGTATAATTATTCAATATTACTAACCAAATTCTCAATTTCCATCTCTTATGTCAAGAGAAAATTTGCATTAGGTAGACACAGATCAAAGATCCAGAATGTGAGAATTACTTTAAAGATACTAAAAAGGTCCCAATTTTGTAGTAATTTTTGCAAGAATTTTGCAAAATTAGCCTTGGACTTTGTTGATTACTTTGGGATTAATGTCCAAATGGGTTTTATGGTTTTAAAGAAATATTTTATAAAAAATACATATATATAATAGTTAATATGTGTTGCTGAAATGTAACACATTCTCTATATTCTGCTTGCATAATGCTATTATTTGTTCTAATTGATTCATAAAGATCTTTTAAATATATTTTAAAAAATAAATCAAACTCTACCCTCAAATATATATTCTTTAGTAATTATTGCAGATCCCTTATGAAAAAGGAACAAACTTTAGAGACAGATCAGATCAGATTCTAACTGATTTTTTAAATATATATTAAATTCTTCTTCTACTCCATCAGCTCACTAGTGATTCAGAAATACCAGTCAACCCACAAACATAGCCAAAGTCTCCTCCTTCATCCTCACTGAACAGGATGGCAAATGGCACCCTTTACCTCAGAGAGAAAGATACATTGAATATACATCAATGTCCCCCCACAAAACCCTTCACCCCATGTCTTGCTACTGTGTCAGGAACTATTAAAATGCAACTACACTGCCCTCTTCAAAAGATTCCTAGGTGAACAGACCTAGATTTATAGGGGCATCATCTACCTATACAAATAGTACTCTGAAATCTGAATATATCACTCACCATTTCAAACAATAGACGGACTAACTTCTCAGATTCACCTCTATATTTAGATGTCAGTGTAGAAGAGGAAACGTTGAAAAATGTTGTGCCACATTCAGTGGCAACAGCTTTAGCTAACATAGTCTTACCAGTGCCTGGGGGTCCAACCATCAGTACACCCTGTAATTTGAAAAGATGAATTAAATGATGTATCAGATTAAAATGGTTTTAATGAATTATCATCAATTATTAATATACAGGAAGATTTTCCCATCAAAAGATAAGCTCAATTGTCACAGCAAAATGAAGAATGATTTCACAAATGTCTCAAATTAGAGGTACTCAGATATAAGTTAACAAAGGGCTTAAACAATAGACAACAAAGAACCTACCCAATTTTCTTTTCTTTTTTTTAGACAAGAGTCTCACTTTGTCACCTTTGGTAGAGTGCTATGGCATCATAGTTCACAGGAACCTCAAACTGTTATGCCCAGGAGTTCCATAAGACCACACTGCCAAACAAGTTAAATTTAAAGATAAGTCCTTTTATTGAAGAGCCGGCCAGTGACTGCCTTAGTGTCCCAACATGGAGTTTCTGAGAACAGCCCCAAGTGCTTAAGGGGTCGGATTTTTAAGCCTTGGTCTGCATCCTGGTTGGCATGAGGGCTGTCTAAGTGTATCAGGTAGGGTAGCAAGTAAGCATTGTACAGAAGCAGAATTTTGAGGTTAGTGATATGTTCTACATCTTTGTTTTAATATTTTTCCTCTATACATCTTAGTTTTAGTACTTTTTCCACCTGGTATTGTTTAAGAGTCAGTACAGGAACAGTTGGTACCTCCAAGTCTATTTCCCAGGGAGTTAGCCAAGCAAGAAATTTGGAGTAAACTAGAAGCAAGAAATTAATTAGTACATTCCCATCTATCTTGGGAGTGAACTAAACTTCTTTCTTTCTTTCTTTCTTTTTTTTTTCCTAAAAGCTTGCAGTCCGGAAATTTGCCAGGAATTAACTGGTATTTTTCCATTACAGCCTAGGTCCACTAGGCCTAATAAAACTCTTGGGCTCAAGAGATACTCTTGCCTCAGTTTTTCATTTTTAGTAGAGATGGAGTCTCGCTCTTGCTCAGGTTTGTCTCAAACTCCTGAGCTCAAGTGATCCACCCACCTTGGCCTCCCAGAGTGCTGGGATTACAGGCATGAGCCACCACGCCCAGCCTCTACCCAATTTTCTCAAACCTGGAAAGAAAGAGAGAGAAATATAAATACAAGGGCTGTCCAGAAAGTAGCCAGCCATGTAAATATGAAAAATAGCACATATTAACAATGGCTGTATACTTTCCACCCAACCCTCACGCATATTCTTGAGTACCACTTAAGAGTAACTGCTCTGTTTAAACATAATGAAAAGAATACATTTTTTTATTGCATGTAGTATAATTATACATTCCTTGCCCTCTATAAGGGACAAAACCTATCTTCCTTAGTACATTTATAATATATAGCATTTCATCAAAAATAAAGATCCATTCATAAGTTAATAAGGTAATAGTAAAATCTAGCAGTAATTCAAATATAATCAAGTTAGCTAGAATTTTTATAGCTTACCATGCTAGGTATAAAATAGTGTTAGTGATAAATCACTAAATATAGATTAAAAATTAAACTTTTGTTACTTCTTAGCTTTGAAAACAAACATAAAAGTTATTCTATAAGAACAAATCTGTGAAGAATAAAAATTATGCAAAGAAAGCAATCCCCTAGTCTCAAAATCTAATGGATTTTTAAATAACTATTTTCTTGTGGTACTCAGATACATTGCTAACACTACCTTTCTTTTACATAATAGTTGGTGATTTCTTAAGAGAAATTCTGACCCAATTGCTAATTTAGTTTGATAAGCTTCTGGGGGTTAAACTTTTTTTTTTTTTTTGGAGACAGAGTCTCACTATGTCACCCTCAGTAGAGTGCTGTGGCATCACAGCTCACAGCAACCTCAAACTCCTGGGCTTAAGTAATTCTCTTGCCTCAGCCTTCCAAGAAGCTGGGACTACAGGTGCCTACCACAACGCCCAGCTATTTTTTGTTGTTGTTGTTGCAGTTGTCACAGTTGTTTAGCTGGTCTGGGCCGGATTCAAACCCACCAGCCTGGGTGTATGTGCCCAGAACCCTACCCAGTGAGCTATGGGTGCCGCCTAGGGGATTAAACTTTGAAATTATGTGTATGTCAAAGTTTCATAAATTCAAAAACTATCCAAATCCTTTTCTAGCTATAGAATTTTGATATACAGAATGACCATGAATCACTAGGTCTTGAAATACTAGTTTTATAATTTTTCCCTCTTTTTATGGAGCCCTTAACTATGGGTGAGGTTGTTATTTTGAAAACCATGAAAACTACTGAATAACTGATGCTAAGGAACTGCCATAGACATGGCAGAGTTCATATTTCTCTTCCCCTTCCAATGTCCTCCCAGTTTCTATAATTTAATTAATAGAATCACCTCCAATAGTAGTTAATTTCTAATAATATCATCTATAGATAGACATAGTTTATATAGTACAGTATTTACCAATTTCACCTCCTCACAACACTATTCCTTCAATTATCGCTTCTCTTTCCTGTATCTCCTTGCCTATTGGCTCTTTCCCCTCAGTAAATAAACATTCTTAAATGTGTCCCATCCACCACCACCACCACCAAAAAATTCCTTGGGGAAAGGACAGCTTTCAATAAATGATGCTGGGAAAACTGGATGACCATATGCATAAGAATGAAACTAGACTTCTATCTCTCTGTATACAAAAATTAAATCAAAATGAATTAAATTTAACATCTAAAACCTAAAACTATGAAATTACTAGAAGACAACATTGATGAAATATTCCAGGATATTGGCCTGGGCAAAGATTTTCTGTATACAACCTCAAAAGCACAGGCAATCCAAGCAAAAATAGACAAATGAGATTACATCAAGCTAAAAAGCTTCTGCACATCAAAGGAAACAATTAACAAAGTGAAAAAACAACCTACAGAAGGGGGTAAAATACAATAGCATCTCTGTAAATTGACCACTCGTGGTACCGTAACAAACTGGTCAACATATGAAGGTGGTCAATGTAAGGAACTAGGCCTACTATATTGATATTTACATATGGTGCATGTCTATGAAAATTAGGTCAACTTAAGAAGGTTGTCAATGTAGGGAAAGTGGTCAACTATGAAGGTTCTACTGTATTTGCAAATTATCCATATGACAAGGGATTAATAATAGGAATATATTAGGAAATGCAATAACCTAGTCAACAAAACCCCCAAACAATGGGTTTCAAAATGGACAAAAGATCTAACAGACCCTTCTCAAAAGAAGACATACCAATAGGTATATGAAAATGTGCTCAATGTCACTAATCATCACAGAAATGCAAACCAAACCACAATGAGATATCATCTCACCCTAGCTAAAATGGCTTTTATCAAAAATACAGAGAATAAAGCCGGGAGCGGTGGCTCAGGCCTATAATCCTAGCACTCTAGGAGGCAGAGGCAGGTGGATTGCCTGAGCTCATGAGTTTAAGACTAGCTTGAGCAAGAGCAAGACCCCAGCTCTAAAAAATAGCTGGGCATTGTAGCAAGCACCTATAGTCCCAGACACTCAGGAGGCTGAGGCAAAGAGATCACTTGAGCCCAACAGTTTGAAGTTGCTTTGAGCTATGATGCTATAGCACTCTACCAAGAGTGTTGAAGTGAGTCTCTGTCTCAAAACAAACAAACAAAAAACAAAGAAAAGAAAAGAAAGAAAGAAAACAGAAAATAACAGATGTTTGTGAGAACGTTGAGAAAACTGTTGGTGGGAATGTAAATTAGGATAGCTTCACAAAAGTCAAAACGTGGAACCAACCTAAGTACCAATCAACTGATGAATAAATAAAGAAAATATGATATATATGCACAATAAAATATTATTCAACCATAAAGAATAAACCTTTTTGGATTTCCTTTCCTGGATAGAACTATAGGTCACTATGATTAAGTGAAATAAGCCAACCACACAAAAACAAGTATCTCGTGTCCTCATTCATTTGCAGGAGCTAAAAAAGTGGATCTCATGAAGATAAAGAATAGATCAGTGTTGCCGTGGGTTTGTCTGAAATTTTTTGTCCTGATTAAACTTGGGATGATGAGTTTGTTCATTATCACCAGTCAGACTATCCTCAATAAATACAACACTCAACACACTGCTTCTATTAAAATGCATGCTATTCCCCCAAAGATGATGAACTTCTTGAGGGCTATTATTTACTCACCTTGGTCTCTTCTGCACTTAGCCTATCAACAATGTATATTTACCCAACTCAACAAATATGTATTTACCAACTAGAAATTTACTGAATTCTTACTAAGTACTAGGCCTGAAGAAGGAAGTTAGGAATCTCACACTAATCCTTAGGAGACGTAGCTAAATTACAACACAGTTTCAAAGGCTGGATGGGAAATGGATGGAGAAATAGAATTTCCAAGTGAGAGTGATATACTTCAGCCACTAAAAATACTGCAGTTTGTCTCTTGAGTATCTCCTTATTTTCTGAATATAATTTAAAATGTTGCTTTAGGGCAGCGCCTGTGGCTTAATGGAGTAGGGTGCCAGCCCCATTTGCTGGAGGTGGCGGGTTCAAACCCAGCCCTGGCCAAAAACTGCAATAAATAAATATAAATAAATAAATAAATAAATAGTTGCTTTAAAAAAATCACACAGTCTGGACTTAAAACTTTTAACAAAGGACCTCACTATTTAGTTCTATTAGAGAAAATTTCATCCCAGAAATAAATATTTTTGAAAAAGCACTTAATAATTTCTATCTTTAACTTCTCTCATTACCTTATCTCTATATTTCCAACTTCTAATGGTGTATTTCCACATAAATCTTTTACCAAAATCTCAAACTCAAAAATAATTATCTCTTTCCCTAGAAGCACTCTTAGTTTTTGCCAAACTTTCAACATCAACAATAAACCCATGTCTTCCTCAGGCATAAATGTTACCCAGAGGCAAAATCCTGATATCTTTTCCCCTGCTTTCTTCTTCCTACATATACATGTATCATCCAAAAGGTTACCCACTTCCGCTATTACATATCACTAGCATGTATCCTTCCATTCCTATTCTTATAATCACCATCCTAATGCAAGAATTACTTGTGAACATGCCCTTTGCCTTCCATCTTTCTCTACTCATTGCAACCAGATTATTTTTTCCCAAAATACTTATTTTACTATGCTACCTATTTGCTCAAAGAGGTCTCCCCAACACCTCATTGAAAAGGATCCCAACACCTGGCAAACACGATCTGGCTCAACCTACCTTTCCATTTGAATCTCCCACTAACTTATTTTATTTATATTTAACATTTACATAGTGCTCCTGCCAGATACTGATCTAAGACCTCATTAACTCTTTTTGACCTCTCCTATGAGGTAACTATTAGTATTTCCATTTTATAGTTAAGAAAACTGAAGCATGGAGAAGTTTAGTAACATGTTCACCATCACAGAGCTAGTCAGTGGGAAAGAGGTAGACTTTACACGCACCCAAACTATCTGCGCCCAGGATCTTTACTAAATATGCTATACTATCTCCCTTACAAAACTCCAAGGTGTCTATTTCCTAAATACACTAACTTTCTTGCCTACTTTCCACTGCTCATGGCCTTCATCCCGCCTAAGCACCTAAATCATCTGAAACATCTTCTCAATCATACTGGAATTCTTGCAACCCTGAAAATCCCAGCTCAAATTCCACATCCTCAGGTATGAAGCCTCCACTAATCAGGTCATGCCTGCTCTTTGCTGAGCTCTCTGAGCACAGGTGGCTTGTAGCACCCATTAGGCTCTTCTGTTACCTAATGTAGAAAGCTACCTGTTACTTCCTCATTCTTCACGTAGGATTTCTCACAGCCCAGGAAAAGTAGCTTGAAAAACAAGAAACTTTATATATAATAGGGCTAAATAAGAAACTGATGGATAAATAGAGGAAGGACACTATAGTATGCAGGAGAAAGTGTGCTGAGGAGGGAAAAGCAGACACACACCTAAGAAGCTAAGACACGATGAATTTTAAATATTCTAAAAGACTTTTATGGCTGTCAATCTATCGGAACCTCAATTTTCTAATCTGTCAAATTGTGATTTGAATATTAAGACAATTTTTTAAACTTAACAAATTTCTATGGCCTCTTTATTTTCATCTTCTTTAAAATCTATTGACCCATTTTGGCAATAATTTCACAAATATTTAAAATTTTCACATATAACCTCTAAAAAAGAATAATAGTGCTATACTCCAGAATTTTACTTTACCAAATTTTTTTTTTTTGAAACAGAGCCTCAAGCTGTTGCCCTGGGTAGAGTGCCTTGGCATCACAGCTCACAGCAAACTCCAACTCCTGGGCTCAAGCGATTCTCCTGCCTCCGCCTCCCAAGTAGCTGGAACTACAGGCGCCCGCCACAAGGCCTAGCTATTTTTTGGTTGCAGCTGTCATTGTTGTTTGCAGAATTTTACTTTGCTAATACAGAAAAAGTTTATTAGTTCAGGAATAAGATTCTTTGCAAATAAATGTTTATATTTTTAAAATCTAGTTTGCCAATAAATACTACAAAAGCACAGCAAAGAGTAAACAAACTGATAAAGTCAGATATTTTTATAACAATGACACAGTTTTTAAAAAACAGCTGCAGACCTCTTTAAAAAAATATATAAAAACTCTAAGTACAATAAATTTTTGAAGGTTCAAAAAATGTTGACAGCAAATTCCAATCACCTTTGGCTGGTCAGAAGCTTTTGGCCCCTCATCCCACATATCCACTGTGACACTGGACTGGGAACTTCATCTTCCATGAGGGACATAAACATTACTTGCTGTGGGTAAGCCCTTTAAAGGGGAAGCTACCCCCTCTAAGAGAATTGAAGATGGAATTCACATCAAAATCTGAATCTGGAACAACGAAAGTTCCTTCTCTCCATGGGTCCTACATCTTAGTTTTAATTTGTCATGTTTAAAGTTGGGAATGGCTTCCAGAATACACTATCTCCTATAACATGCTAGGTTGGAAGGGAACAAACTTTATCATAATTAAGCTATAGGTTGATGATCTGAAATAACATTTTCTTTATTTCAATTTTATCAATCTCTGTAATACTAGATAAATGGAAAAGCAAATCCTGTAATATTCCTGGATAATTAAGCAATCTGAAGAAAAATACCTCAAACACTGCCCTCTCATGGATTAAATCAAAGGTAAAGGATAACATATAAAAGAAGCTAAAAACTTCAACTGACAGATCAACAAATTCAGAAGGAATCAAAACTAACCTTACAACCACCAGAGGATACAGGCGGGCATTACTATTCAGCTACCCAAGGCATTTCTGCTTGTTTTGTTTTGCTACAATTCAAATATACAAATTGGTGATAAAACTGGTACTAAAAAAAGAAACTAAGTCTGGGAAACACTGAATTTTAAATTTTCTGAAAGGACCTAAAGTATTGGCTATGTAATTCGATCATGTATTTTTTAGTCTTATAAATGCCACAGTGAAAATTAAGATTCTTTATTAACCTGGTATATTATGTGTTACTTTATATAAACACGGGTTTTATTAGAGCATATAAATGCTTTTGAATTATAACACTGGTCATTATAATAAATGTTTCATTAAAGTATAATATAAAGCAAAAACAATATAAGAATACATGATTTATGTGTTTTAAATACGTACTTAAAACCCTAAATATTGTTTTAAAAGTTATGGTGAGAGGAGAAAATGTTTGCAATATATTCCCAAAATAAGGTGAATCTGTAACAATGTAGCATGTGAAAGTTTGTTGGGTTTTTTTGCAGTTTTGGCCAGGGCCGGGCTTAAACTCACTACTCCCAATATATGGGGCCAGTGCCCTACTCCTTGAGCCACAGGCGCCGCCCAGCATGTGAAAGTTTTCAAGTTGTTAGAAGATGTCAAATCTCGCATGAGTATTCTAAGCTACTGATATAAATACACAATTTCTCCTTCCTTCTAGTTTTTGGCATATGAACAGAGGAAGGAGGTGTTAAACACAGAAATGGACCTAGCTTACTCAGAAGGGCAAAGTAAGATCATGCTATCATTTCATTCTACTAATCAAAATAAATGAAGACTTTCATATGTCTGTGACAAAAAAAGTTCAAGACAGCTAGGAAAATGGAAGCTGCTGAGCAGCTTGTGAAAATTTTTTAATATGCTAAAATGGAAACACTGGCCTTAAGGGGAACTAGTCCTGGGCTTTAAGCACTAAGCCAGGGACAAATTGGAATGAAACATATTCTGATTATGTCTGAGAATTATACCAAGCCTAGATTAGACAGCGATCAAAATAATTAATAAAGTGATAAATATGACAACTTTATGAAAAGTATAGTGGAACTTTGTTGACAACTGAAAACACTGCAACGAACTGGTCACATACGGAGGTGGTCAACATAAGGAACTAGACCTTCTGTACTGATACCCATGGTCCATGTCTGGTTTATGAAAATTAGGTCAACTTTAGGAGGTGGTCAACTATGGAGGTTCTACTGTATTTATTTGATCAAATTCTTACTGTTTAAGACTATTTATTATTTCTGTATAATTTTCTAAACTTATTTATAGAAACAGACACCTACAAAATTCTTAGATGTGTTCAGCTCAGCACTTCTGAGGGAATTAACTTTACCTAAAGACTAATGTCTAAATTCTAAATCCATCTCTCCCATCATGTAGATACAAATATTCAAATCCAGGTATTCTGGGTATACCACCCCTAATCTTTGCAAACTGTGTTCAATGCAAAAAACTAAACCAATACTGCTTTTTATCATCATGCATTATCATTCTTATACTGAAACGATTTTAATAAATTCTTTTTTTTTTTTTTTTAATTAAATCATAGCTATGTACATTGGTATGATCATGGGGCATCATACACTAGTTTCACAGACCAGTTGAGACGTTTATATCACAACTGGTTAACATAGCCTTCCTGGCAATTTCACAGTTACTGTGTTAAGACATTTACATTCCACATTTACTAAGTTTCACATATACCTTCCATGGCCTTCTAATTCCTTTGAAAAAGTCAGGCATCCACATTGGAAGAACAACAGCTTCCCTTAGCAACTTCTTAGCTTCTTCCAGATCTGCAATGTCATCCCTTTGGAAGAAGAACAAAGTTTCACAATGTCTTTTCAGGGACACCTTGATTTATAGTCATAATTATTCTTTTAAATTACTTATAAAATTACTTTCATTAAGAACAGTGTTCTAACTCTTACTGCATAAAAAGATTAGTGAAAACATACAGCAGTTATTAATTAGGATATGTTATTCAATTAACAACTTTCGTCAGTTATATGAACATCAAATTAACATGCAAAATGCCCTTGGTTATATTCCAACAGAGGAATTGTCCACCAATTCTGTACTCTCATATTATGAATGAAGTCATAATCAGGAGATGAATGGATAAAAAGATAAGACTCATACCAACCCAGCCTATAATTTGTTTTCTCCTCTAATTCACTAAATTAAAAGACTCTAACCAATGAATGCTTGGATTCCTGGATACGATATCTCTCTCAAGGGCTTCTATCAGGTCTTTATCATATCCGGCACCATCAAATTTTGGAATTTCGCCATCACTTGCTCCATCTTGTATATTCTTCCTTCCCTGGAGATAAATATTTTAAAAAGTGCTGGTCAATAACAGAATAATTTGAATTAACGTTATTAAGCTTTCAAAACATTATAATATAATCACTTCTTAAATAATTTTTGTTATTTCAAGATAGTATTTTCTGGTTATTCAAATGCCATCTCCTCCATTTAATTCACCAGAAATAGGTGGACTGGTCAACTTTATTAAAAACTTCAAATCTAGGGCGGCACCTGTGGCTCAAAGGAGTAGGGGGCACTGGCCCCATATGCTGGAGGTGGAGGGTTCAAACCTCCCCCTGGGCAAAAACTGCAAAAAAACAAAACAAAACAAAAAAAAACCTTCGAATCTATATTCATGGGGGGATGGACCATACAATGATCCTTACAAGATCCCAACAGATTAAGAAAGCCTACCTTTGAAGACTCTAACCAATCATATACATAATCTCATTTTATACATTTAATACAACCACTCTACAAAGTGGATAGTATTTTCTCTTCTTTTTATATATAACGAAACTAAGACTCAGAAAGGCTAGGTAATTTAATCAAGCTCATTAATAAATGCCAGGGTTGAGATTTTAGCTCAGGTCTTCCTGATTCCCTGAACCTACACCCTTCACATTTTAAAGTGGGGGCCGAGTCACTTAAAGCTTAAGAACAGGTTGTGAATGGTGCAACTATTAAATCGTTCCAAGGATCCAACAATAAGGCTGCAGATGAGGGAAGAATTGAGACTGTGTGATGCATTTTCCAAAGCCTTTTTCCATTACTCTAAGTATCTTCCCCCTTCAGATTCACAGTTTCTTCCTAGTAAAGTCCTTAGGGTACATCATAAAGCTATTTGGTAAAATCATAAAGACAATAGCAATAAGAACCTTTTCTAAATAGTATTACCAAAACATTAAAGCAATATGATTTACTCCAAATTTTTCATTTAATAACATGGTGATTTTTAAAAAACAATTCGATTCTATGGTTTCCAGGGGGTTCTGCAAAGATATACTCAGTTTTGAAGAGCTTTAAATGAAATGTCCTCATTTGCTAAAGATAGTCAAACCACTGGAGCCCAAGAATCTCCCCAGAGAGTTAGCCCCACAATTACTGTCTAATATAAAAATGAAGGAGGAAAATGGTTGAAATGAGTCCATCTCCTAAATGTCAATATGAAAACACACAATAAAACACAACAAAACTTTCCAATCCCTCATTTCCTGAGACAGACAAAGGCTCGATCAGAAGTTCTGAGAGAAGACTACTGCCTCCCTTTGGCAGATGCTACAGTTCTTTTAAGTTACTAGGGAGTGGAGGTGGAGCAAGATGGCGGCCGAGTAACAGCTTCCCTGCAGTGGGCACAGTGAGTCTGGGGAGATAAGACTCCAGGCATCTCTGGCTGGTGGGATCTACCTACAATCATCCCTTTGAGGATACAGGGAGTCAGCAAGGGACTTCTGGACCCCAAGAGAAGGACAAAGACAGTGGAAAACTGGCAAGTGGTTGCGTGTGTTCGATCAACCTAATCCCGCCAGCAGCCATACAAGCAGCAGTGAGACTGCAAACTGGAAAGGACTTACCTATGAACTGATTCGGTGTTTTTGGACTTGGAACTCAGTCGAACTGCCTTGGGGAGAGTTTGAACAGGAGTTTGGAGAACTTTGGGCATTGTCTAGGGCCCCAAACTGAGTCGCTAAGCTGGACAAAGCTAATAGTGTTCAGCTGTGGGCTCCAGGGAGCCATTGTGAGAGAACTGCCCCAGCAAGCTTTGCCCTCAAGGTCCCAGAGCAAGGATCGGGTGGGAGCGAGTAACCTAGTAACTGAGCAGCCTAGGAGCGGGGACTGAGCTACCTTATAGCCTTAACCCTCAAGGGCAGAGTGAGACTTGTTTTGGCACACTGGAGCCTCGGGCTGTTGCCCTGGTAGAGTGCCATGGCGTCACAGCTCATAGCAACCTCAAAGTCCTGGGCTTGGCGCCGCCCAGACCTCCATAAGTGCTGCGCCTGGACCCCCGACCTACGACCCGCCCCTGTAGGGCTTCTGCATGCCCTGACCAGGAACTATGAGAGCCGCACAACCCTGTGTCCTCCGTCCTGTACCCTCCCTGCCTCCACACTGGCCTGCTTATCTGGCCACAGTATCTGGTAGCCGTGTGCCCTCCGGAGCTGTCCCTGCCTCTACGCAGAGCCATTCTCCTGGCCAGAGAATGCTGGAGCCTTGGGTTCTCTGCGCCAAAGTCACTGGGCGCCAGGCACTCCCAGAACCATGGGCACCACCTCCCACCCTGTTGCTGGATCCGAGTATGTCACACTCCGGAGCTGCTTCCACAACCAGAACTCCTTGGCTGGGGCAGCCCCAGAGGAACTAAACAGGGTCACTCCCTACAAAGATCTGGCAACAATAGAGTGATCCCACTGGGGTTTAATCTTGGAGAGATACCTCCCCAACTCTGAGGACGGCCAGAGGCAACAGTGAAAAACAATAATGAGGTGAAATCAACAGAAAAATTCTGGCAATATGAATAATCAGAGTAGACCAACTCCCCCAAGGATCAATGGGGCAGACACAGCACAAGATCCCATGCACAAACAAATAATTGAGATGTCAGAAATCAAATTCAGGATCTGGATAGCAAATAAGATCAAATTAGAATTTCAAGCAATAACCCAAAAGATATCTCAAGAATTCAACAAATTCAAAGATGAAATGACCAAAGATTTTGACACATTCAGACAAGAAGTTGCAGCCCTCAAAGATCTCATAAACACAGAAGAATCCCTCAGTAACAGAATAGAGCAAGAGGAAGAAAGAATTACTGATATTGAAGAGAAGGCTTTTGAATGCTCCCCACCTCTCAAAGAGGAAGAGAACTGGAGGGCAAAAACAGATCACTCTCCCAGAGAGCTGTGGGATAATTCAAAGTAACCCAATATTTGTCTTATAGGGATCCCCGAAAGCGACAAAGTGGCTTCACAAGGCACAGAGTCTCCTCTCCATGAGATTATGAAGGAGAACTTTCCAGACATGCCAAGCAATTCGGAAATTCAGATAGCAGTTTCAGAACTCCAGCACTACTCAACCCGAATAAGACATCCCCCAGACACATCATAATCAATTTCACTAAAGTTAATATCAAGCAGAAAATTCTGAAAGCAGCCAGAGGAAAGAAAACCATCACCTAAAAGGGCAAGAATATTAGAATAACTGCAGATTTCTCTGCTGAAACCTTTTAAGCTAGAAGAGGATGGTCATCGACTTTTAATCTCCTAAAACAAAATAACTTTCAACCCAGGAATATGTACCCAGCTAAACTGTGTGTCACTTATGATGGAGAAATTAAATACTTCAATGACATTCACATGTTGAAGAAATTTGCCATAACTAAACCAGCTCTCCAGGATATTCTCAGACCGATCCTCCATAAACACCAGCGTGATCCTCCACCACAAAAGTAAACCCACCCAGTAAATTCTGATCAAATTCCAACTTCCAGTCACAAAAGGATTAAAAATGTCCACCGGACTCTCGAAAGGCTTATCAATATTCTCAAATAATGTGAATGGATTAAATTGGTCCCTAAAGAGGAACAGGTTGGTTGACTGGATACAAAAACTCAAGACAGATATCTGATGCAAACAAGAATCGCATCTTACATTAAAAGACAAATATAGACTCAAGATGAAGGGATGGTCATCTATACTCTAGGCAAATGGAAAGCAGAAAAAAGCAGGTGTTGCAATCCTATTCGGAGACACAATAGGCTTTAAACAAATCAAAATAAGGAAGGATAAGGATGGACACTTCATATATGTTAAAGGTAATACTCAATATGATGAGATCTCAATTATTAATATTTATGCAGGCAACCAGAACACACCCAAATTTATGAGAAACTCTAATGGACATGAGCAACTTGATTTCCTCCAGTTCCATAGTAGTTGGAGATTTTAACACCCCTTTAGCAGTGCTGGATAGATCCTCCAAAAAGAAGCTAAGCAAAGAAATCTTAGATTTAAACTCAAGCATTCAATATCTGGACTTAACAGACATCTACAGAACATTTCATCCCAACAAAACTGAATACACATTCTTCTCAGCAGCCCATGGAACATACTCCAAAATCGACCACATCCTAGCCCACAAATCTAAACTCAGCAAATTTAAAAAAATAGAAATTATGCCTTGCATCTTGTCAGACCACCATGGAATAAAAGTTGAACTCAGTAACAACAGGAACCTGCATACCCATAGAGAAGCATGGAAGCTAAACAACCTTATGCTGAAGGATAGATGGGTTATAGCCGAGATTACCGTATATACTAAAGTATAAGCTGACCCGAGTATAAGCCTCCCCCCCCCTAATTTGACCATAAAAACTGGGAAAACTTAGTGACTCGAGTATAAGCCGAGGTGGAAAATGCAGCAGCCACTGGTAAATTTCAAAAATAAAAATGTATACCCCAAAAAATTACAATAATTGAGGAATCAGTAGGTTAAATGCTTTTCAATATTTATTGCTAAAGAAAAACTGTAAACTAGCAACAACAACTTTAAAACTTTAAATAAAGTGCAGAAAACCATAGCTTAACACGTAATCAAGCTAAATCACAATCACCAAATCAAATAACCTGTATGACCCAAGTATAAGCCAAGTTCGGGTTTTTTGGCACAAATTTTGTGCCGAGAAAACTCGGCTTATACTCGAGTATATACAGTAAGAAGGAAATCACC